>JAADVQ010000698.1:0-11212 GCA_023335835.1 Elongisporangium senticosum
CGTGTACGAGGCCGCGTTTCGTCCAGCCATTCGCGACTGCAATCGGATCATGAGAATCTTGACGATTTCGTTGAAGAACGAAGCGTACGATTCATGCGGCATGAACGCAAACACGCCACGAAGAAGCGAAAACGAAAAGGCTTCCGTCGTTCTGGAAGAAATGAGCTTTTGGAACACACCAAGAATGCCCGGAATGGATTGTGCCACGTCAGTCGGTGCCTTGCGCATGTAAGCCTACATAGAAAAATAGTGAGCATGTTTATAAGCAATGGAACGCGAGCGGGTTGCATAATGTTTACCTCAATCAACTTGACGATAGCCGGACCGTTACTGATACGATCCCATAGGGAAGGCGTAAGCAGGACAGGGAACATACTCATGTATGCAGGCGAGACTCCGCTTGGACGAAGCTCTAGCATCTGAGCTAGAACCTGATACACGTAGGGCGACAGTGCTTCGACATCGTTGGCCAGAATCTTCTGGAAAGGCGGGAACAAGAGCACCTCAAAGCTTTCAGTCGCATCGGGGCTAGCCTTGCAAACGTTGAGAATGAGCACCGAGAGCGACTCGAAAATGTAGTGGCTGAATGACGGATTGCTTGGGTTGGCGCAAATTCGGTTCAGAATGCTGGTCAGCTTTTGGACGGCAAGGTCAGTGAAAGGCAGAATATCCTCCTTCGCAACGTTCATCACGCGCATGACGACCTTCATCAAGTAGTCGTTCTCTGGGTAGTTGGGCTGTTCAAGAATGCCAAACACGTGCTGCAGCAGCTGACCAAGGTAGGGAGCAAGGCGCTCCTTCGAAAAGCGCAGAGTAACCGGCTCATCCTTCACGGTCAGAAGCCGCTCGATGCATGCAGCAGCGTACGTGTGGATCACAAACTGCGAAGGGTCCATGCAGGTCAGCAGCAACGGGAATAGCTGATCCATCACATCAACGGGCAGCTGGCTTCGGAAAGTCGACACAAACTTGATGGCATCAGCCTTCAGGATCAACGAGCCCTGGTTGGCGTTGGACAGCTCCGGCACCACTTCCGTCATGAAAAACTCCATCAGCGGAACGCGGCTGTTAACTTCGGACACGCCGCGAAGACGCGATTGCTTCAGAGCCGAAAGCGCGATAACCAGGTTGATCTACAAGAGAAAAGTGAGCACATGCCGTAGCATAAATCAAATCAGGAGGGTATCCCTACCGACACATCCTTCATCATCCAATTGACAGCTGGGTTGGCCTTGTATTGCTTCAGCTGGGCATCGATCGTGGACATGCAGATCTGCGTCACCGCTTCACTGAACTGACCAAGCAGACCGCGCACCAGATCACGCGCAGCACTGCGTCGGCTGTCTCCATCGGAGCCTTCAATATCGCGGCGGATGTAATCCATCGGGTTGTCCTCAAACAGCTCTTCATCCGATGCGCGCAGCTGCAGGTTCTTGACCACGATGCCGCACAGCTCCGTCAGGACCTGTGGCGACTCAAACAGGTGGCGGTGGAAGCTGCGCGATGACACCGAGGTGATGAACTTCATGCACTTGGCCGCCAGCTCGTCGTGTCGCGGGTGGACCGTAATGCGATTCGAGAGCAGATTCCAAATGATCTAGAACAGCAACTGCGATGAGCTTATGGAGCAGAATCCCCAGTGATGACATGGCCACTCACCTCTGTAAACTTCTGCAGGAACGGCTTGAACTCTTCATCGTATTTCTCGGCGTACAGGTTGATGTTCTCGACGATCGCGACCTGCAGCAGATCGATCGGGTCCGGCTCGTCCTCGTTGTCGGCGTCCACCATCGCCGGGTTCTCGTAGCTAAAGTAGCTCAGGAACTCGTTCATCCAGTCGCCAATGTGGTCCTCAAAGTACTCTGGGATGTCCTGCCAGTTGAGCGAGTAGAAGATGCGGCTCATGTAGCGCAGCGCCGTCATCATCTGGATCTGCTGTTGCAGGGGCACGCCCGGGGTGCGCAGCGCCACGCCCGTCTCCTTGTAGAAGCGCAGCAGCGGCTCCTGAAGTAGCAAGCACACAGTATGAGCATTAGCGCCCATGGTCGATGTTCAACCCATGCATAATCGTACCTGGAAGGCGTCCAGACAGTGCTTCAACTCGCGGAAGAGGCTGTCGGACTTGAACACGTTGCGGAAGCGCTTGAAGATGGTGTTGGCCGTCATGAGCACGCCGTTGCGCACCTGCCAGTCGCTCTCGGTCTGGATCTTGCCCACGAGCTGCGGTAGCAGGTTCTCCCACTTGTGCGGGAAGTCGTATTCGCCGATGGTCGTGAGCGCCTCAATGAGCTGCTTCTGGATGGTCTCAGGCATGCGGCACATGAGCTCGACCAGGTGCTGCTTCACCACGCTCTTCTCGCCCTCGGGCACGCATCCTTCCTTCTCCGGGTCCCAGTTCTGCTTGATGAAGTTCTTGAACAACAGCGCGGCCGCCAGGCGGATCTCGTGCTTCTCGCCGCCGTTCTCGAGCACCTGCAGCAGCAGCAGCACGTAGTTGGGCTGGGGGGCCAGCGAGTTCAGGTACTTCTCGGCCTCTTTGCGCGTGTCCGCGTACGGGGACAGCGTCTGCTCCAGGCACGAGCGCAGCATCTGCATCTTGGGGTCCGCCATTTTCCTCTCGTGGGTTGTTTGGGGAATTGTGCCCCACCCGCAATTCAAGCGCTCTTCACGCAACCTTCGAGAAACAACGAAACCAGTGGCTGGAAGAGCGGCTATACACTATATGCGCGGCACGGCGCGGTAAATCTAGCGAGTCGTATACTATACATGTATACGCTATACATGTTCGATTATACACGCGGAATCAGGCGAACTTCTGTTTCAACTGAGAAGGGGGAAGGAAGATGCCGACGGAAGCAGCACAAGCGACTGGCGCCGCGTGGACTGAGCCCGATGCATTGCCACAGGTGGGGCAAGATGAGGATCTCGCCGCGGACGAACTGAAGGTGGTGGTGGCCGATGAGGAGAGCCACGACTCGCTGCTGGAAGATCTGCAGGATATCCGGCACTTCTACGCGAGCAGCCATCTGAGTGACGTGCTGTTTGTGTTCTCGTCCGAGACCGCTACAGCCAGTCTGAGCAGCACAGCAATGGAGCCTGCAGGACGCAAAGCTGGCGAGCGCGGTCGTCGTCTGAGCGCCGTGATCACCACGCCGGAGCATCATCTGCTGCCTGCGCATCGCCTGGTGCTGGCCTTGCGCAGCGGCACCTTCCAGACCGCGCTCTGGCGCACGAAGAGCAGCCAGGTACCTGGCCAAGTGCGCTTCCCAGTGAAGATCCACATCGAAGACACGTCGTTCCCGGTATTTGCCACGCTGCTGCGGTTTCTCTACACGAACGAGGTCGTGCACGATCAGCAGGACGAGCCAAGCGACGAGTTCTGGAGAGAGCTGCTGCGTGCAGCGTTCCTGTACCTCGTACCTTCGCTGGTGGAGATCTGCGTGCAGCGGCTCGAGGATCTGCTCACTGGAACGCCCCAGCTGATGCGCGGGTCTATCGGCACAGAGGATGACGGTTATGCAGCAGCAGAGAAAGATCAATCCATCTACGATGCGACTTGGGAGTCCTGGCAGCTACACAAAGTACTCGAGGTGCTCGTGTTCTTGGACGCAGTACTGGCCAGCAAACCGGCCTCCGCTGCCAGGCGCCGGATCAGCAGCAAGGGCCAGATGAACGGGGTGACCGAATTCAATAGCAGCGACAGCAAGAAAATGGACGAATTAGCACCTACAGAACTTCCGGACAGCCCAGGCTTCGCACGATGCATGACCGCGATCTCTCGGCTGCAGTATCTGTGTCTGAACAAGCTCAAGTCCGTTGCTGAGAAGCCGTTTGAAGCACTCCTACGCTCGGAGATCGGTCGCCGATGCTCGACCGAGATATTGCGCGATATCTTACGAGAGCGGTCGGACACACCGTTAGTGGTGGCGATCCGATACCAGCTAGGACGCGTCGTCAATGAGTTATTGCGCCTAGGAGAGCCGCTCGACAGAACCGGCAACGACGAGACTGACCTTCCTCTGGTGGCAGCGCTCGCTACAGGCAATGACGCGATCATCCGACGGCTACTGGTAGAGGAAGACGCGCCGTACTTCCTCCTGACAGACAAGATCCCGCTGTTTATCCTGGCATGCGCTAGTGGGAGCGTGCTGCACTGCCAGATCCTCATCGACCGCTCCAACGCGAACGTGAACCTGATCTCTCCGCTCGAAGACGGCGACAAAGAGATCCTGTCCGTGTTTGGGCACAAGCAGACCCCGCTGCACATCGCCAGTCGCAAGGGCCATGCGGACGTGGTCGAACTGCTGCTGCGGAATAATGCCGCGTCGAATCTGCAGGACGATGAAGGCAATACGCCGCTTCATTATGCGGCCAACATGCAGACGGCCGAAGTGCTGCTGAGCTCAACGTATCGGACGAACCCGAATATCCCGAACCGACGAGGACTCACGCCGCTGCATGTGGCAGCAGCCGGTGGGAGTGTGGGCATTGTGGATCTGCTCATTCGTAATGGAGCGCAGCACGACATCATGGACGACCAGGGTCAGACGGCGTTCCATGTGGCTGCTGCGAATGGCCACACGTCTGTAGCGCTCGTGCTGCTGCATGAACAGGAGCCGCGAGCTGAGAAATTGCACCAGAAGAAAGCTCGCAAGACGAAGGCAAATGATTCAGAAGCAGCGACCAACAACGCAGACGAAGACACGCAGACGGAAAGCGACGACATGGACGAGGAAGCGACACCTACGTTTGATATCAACCAGGAAGACTTGAAGGGCAACTCGGCGCTGCATCTGGCAGCGATGTCGCCCTCTGAGCGGTGTCAGAAGATGCTGCAGCTGCTATTGGAAAACGGATCGGATCCGAACAAAGCCAACTGGTTCGGCTACTCGCCATTGCACCTCTTCTGCGCGCATCAAAGCGGCCCACCCTCTGTGATCGACATGTTTGTACGTATCGCTGCCTCTGATCCATCTGTGTCTAATTGCCGTCTAAACTAATGGTGCTTACTCTGTGCGCAGATCGAGCAAGGCGTTGATATCCACGCTCAAAGCCTCGACGGCAGCACGGCTCTACATCTCTCCGTGGGCCGCGCGAGTGAAAGCATTGCGATCGCTCTCGTCATGGCTGGTGCACGCGTCAACCTCCTGGATGCTGCCGGTCGCAGCATCATTGACCTCGCGGAGAGTACGCACCAAGGAGCGATGCTCGTGCCTGTATTGCGCAATATTGCTCGATCACCGGAATGGACCGTGGATGACGAGGCCAAGGAGTGTTCGTCCTGCCACGCCATGTTCCAGTTCTCCATGCGCAAGCACCACTGTCGCCACTGCGGCCGGCCCGTGTGCTACAACTGCTCGAGCAACAAGATCCCGATCGTCAAGTTCCAGCTCACCAAGCCCGTGCGCGTGTGTGACACATGCTTTGACGTCCTGTCCTTTCGACGACTGTTATGACCTTCCGCCGTTGCCTCACAATGAAACAACCGCCGACTGTCTGTCGGGAAGAAGAAAAGGCAAGGAGTCGGTGCCAACGGCCGATCTTCCAGCAGCCAATGCGCCCATCCAGCGGAAGAACGATTGCCCCAGAGGCCTCCAGTTGTCAGCTCAGGTGTTCAGCGCACTAATTATAGCGGCGGCAGGTGTATTTTTAGCCAATCATCGTTGCTGAATCGCGTCGCCCAATCACATTCGCGTCTATTCGAAATGACTGGGCTATTTATGCACAACCGCAAGAGTCTATGATTGGCTGAAAAAGGCATAATTTCAGCAGGGGTAGGGCCCTCGGTCTTCGCAGCCAGCTGGCCAGTCCTGAGCCATTTGGGAAACAGAGAGATGGCCATCGCCATCAAGTAGATCTCCATCGATCGCTCTCTCTCTCTTCGCCTCTATCGCACTCCAGACGCAGCATGATCTCGACGCAGCACCACCACGCGACTGTGGGAAAAGAACCCTGGAGATCGCGGGCGTCCGCGCCTCGTAGCTCCACGGGGAGCACCAGCAGCGTCCGCAGCGCGCGCAGCAAGCCGGCTGCTGAGGACGTGATGACGCGCAACCGCGTCGTGCGCACGCCTAGGTCCATCGCGGTCGCGCCGGGGTCCGTCACGGTCGGTATCAACGTCGTGGGCGTCAAGTTCCGCTGTCTCGTGGAGAAGGCGTGGCCGTGTGAGTCGCTCATCGCGTCGGCCATCGCTGAGTACCACTTGGCCTTCCCGAGCTGCGAGATCCCGGACTTCACGCACATTTTCCACTGCGGGCGCAAGGAGGTCGTGCCCAAGAGCGACACGATCGGCGGCTGGTGCAGAGACGGCGATGAGCTGGAGCTGGGCAATGCTGAGCCTGCGAATGCGGCGCCAGACGCCGAAGAGATGGCCAGCGGCGAGACCTACGACTTCACGGTGCTGTTCCATCGCCTGCCGCTCGGGTTCACCATGAAGCAGGACAACGACAACACCGTGGTGGCCAAGATCTACCCAAACTCGTCGGCCACGTTCTATGAGCGGCTCCAGCCCGGCGTGACGGTCGTCAAAATCGCGGACACGCCGCTGGAGTATCTTGGTCTGCGACAGGTGCACGAACTGGTGCGTACGGCCGTGATCCCGCTCGAGATCTGCTTTCGTGGCTGGCGGAAGCCGTCGCAGAGCCTGCGGTCCGTTGTGTCGCCTCCGCCGGCACCCAGGTCCGTCACACCAGCGCGTCGAAAGGCCGTGCCGTCCGCGCCGCTGTCGAATGGCGCGCCCACGCGCACACGATCGAGCTCGACACCATTAGCGGCCGATCCGCAGCGTGGCAACATGTCCATCGCGTTCACTGGCATGAGCGCAGCGACCAAAACCCCACACAGCAACTCGGCCAACAAGCAGCGGATGGCGAGCGAGCGCAAGAAGACGAATGCTGCGTCCCCGTACCCAGAGCGGCGAACCTCTGTCGCGGAGAAACGGTCGGTGGAGCGCATTCGACGCGAATCCCAGGAGGATCTGGCGGATTACAACCTGCTCAAGTCCCTGGAGCACTGCGACAACCAAAGCCATCAGGGCGACGACCTCAACGGCACTCTGTCGCCCGTGCAAAGCAACCACCGCCTGGATATCGACGAGCACATGAACCACCTGGCCATCTCGCCCATTTCTCCGTCCCCAGAGAGTGAGACTGCGACCCCCAATGGCGAGCTCCATCAGGAGGAGCCGCTGGAGGTGCGCAATTGCGACGTGGACTCGAACCAGAACGACGAAGAGACGGAAGAGATTATGGTCGAGCGCATCAAGGAGCTGCAGCTCGCGCTGATCAAGAAGCACGAGGAGGCCAAGCAGATCGCACGCGAGCTGGAGCGGTACCACGACAAGCTCACTGTCTCACGCGCTAAGCACAGCAGTATGCCTGAGACCGTCATCCGCTCTCCACCGCCACCGATTTCATCGTCGTCGCTCTCGGGAACGCGACCGAGAAGCGTGTCATCGACAGCCAAAGTGCGGCTTACGCCAGAAGTGCTGGAAGCCATGGACAGCAAAGCTGGGCTGCCACCGAAGAACGGCTTCTACACCGGATCCAACGCGTCGTCCGTGTCCGGCTACTCTAACTACTCGACACAGTCTGCAGCCGTGCGCAATTCCCGCTATGGGCGCGTCTCCAGTCGAGCTGGCGGTGAGCAGCACCACTTCCGCTCGGACATGTCGGTGTCGTCCCACACGTCCGTCACGTCGGATCGACGTGTCCTCAAGTCCCCGCGCAGTCGCAGTGGCTCGTCGAAGAACATCCAGGACCGATACAGCTACATCCCGACCAAGTACTCAACACCGACCACGAGCTACGACGCCCCGACGTCGCTGTCGTCTAAGGGCGCCGTGATCGGTCGCGCCAAGACACCGCGCGACTCGTTCATCACCAAGAGCGAGAGCCCCGGCGTGGGCTCGTACAACGTCAAGGTCGTGGAGAAGGTCAAGGGCGGGGAGATTGGCGACTCGGACCGCGTGCTGCCGTGGTCTTGAGGGCAGTTTTGGGAAAAGAACAAATGCGACTGGATTGCCAAATAGATTTTAAAATTGCTTGCGAATTGAATGCAAAAAGGTTTGAATTGGAAATACTGGAACGCTCCATGACGATGAATAAATACGGCCTACGGGACTACAAAGACTACTTCTAACTGATGACTGACTGCTGCTCTCTAATACGGATAGTCCGCCACACTGGTGGGCGAGACCTCCCGAGAGGCAGCCGCGCTCTTGCTGCTGTCGCCGAACGTGGCCACGTAGTGGCTCCAGATCGCACTGAAGCAGGGCTCCACTTGATCGGCTGTGTAGCCTGTCAGCAGTGTCAGCTCTTCACGCCAGAGCGGTCTATTGTCCACATGATCGCAAGTAGTGAGCACAGGGCGTCATTTGCATTGCAGCAGCAGCAGCAGTACTTACGTCATCCCCAGTGTTTTCCTGGACGCAGCGAGGATACTTGCAGCGATCAGTGACGGGCGGTACGCCTGGAACTGGTACTCTACGTATAAGGAGGCAGAACAATCAGCAAACGCACGCTCTCCAGCAGCCCGTTCTGGAGCTAGCTAGGAGCTCACCTTGCAGACAAAGGTCTGCGAAGAAGTCGTTGTACTTTTGGTAGTACTCGAGCGCCTCATCGACCATGTCGGCGCCCTGGATCTCGTCGTCGCTGAAGAGCACTGGCTGAGAGAGGTAGTAGCGGCTGAAGTGGATCGGGGTGAGCGACGTGAGCGACCAGCCGAGCCTATAAATACCAGCAGATGCCCATCAGTCAGGCGGTTGAAGCAGCAAGGTCAAAGGATACGCGCTTACTTGGACAGCGTCGAGAGCTCCATCTCGTGGATCTCGGCGTACGAGTAGCAGCGGTTGCCGAACTCGTAGAACTCGGCGACGGTCGGCACGTCGTCCTCTGGGCCGAGGTACTTGGCCGCGATCATGATGCAGCTCAGCGCCAGCAGCTGGAAGCGGTCTTTCGCGGGCATTTTGCCGACCTGTGAAGCGCAGAGTATGTGTGTGAGACCATAGCGATCGCGAGAGGAGACCGCAGCGTCACGTCCTACATACCGTGAGCACGCGCTCAAGATACGCGATGGCCGTGTGGATCGTGGTCTTTCGGATGCGCATCTCTTCGCCGACTTCGGACATCCAGTCCACTAGCACGCGTCGGTACTGCAGCATGCGCATATCAGCCATTCGTCAGTCAGCGCCTGCCTTCCTTCTCTGCTGGGCAGAGCTGGATCACCTTGAGGTACTCGTACTTCCTGGTGAAGTCCGGCCGCGCGAGCTCCTGGTGGAGCATGGCGCGGTAGGATTGATGCTTGTCCAGCTCTTCCAGCGCCAGGCGCTAAATACACACGAGCACAGCATCATCATCCCCATTAGAGTCGGATTCCTCATCATGCTGGCGGGTGAGAGACACGCACCGCGGCCTCGCTGGGGGCCATGGCCAGCGGCGTCGTGTCCAGCATGCTGTCGTCCAGCATCTCGTCGCAGTCGAGCTGCATGTCGTCCTCCCAGTCCATCATTCCGGTCGCGTGGGGAAGCCTAAAGCTGGTGATTGGGCCGTGGCGGGAGTGTTTTGGCGCGCATGCACGGGGGGCCGGCGCAAGTGCGAGACGTGCACCACAGCCGAGCCCGACCGCGCTCTATTCAGGCGACTTGGGGGCTTTCACTTGCGAATTGTATGCAGCAGTTTGAACGGGCCCACAAGTTTTGGCGGGATTTTCAAGGGGATTTCCCGCGAGAAGCTGATACAGAACACTTCGACCTGCACATATGAATATATAGAAGCACTACATTCAAACATTTAGGATGGCAGGTTATCACACAATGAAGGAAATTTTTCAAAGTTGTGTACCAGTACAGAAATATTCAACCACTGGCGCAGATGGGAGCAGCGATTGGGAGTTTTCGTTCTGCAATACGGTACAGCTAGTTCCTGAGTTCGCAAGTGAGATGGAACGGTTCCATCCATCGCAACTTGATCCAAGGTCCTCTGCCGCACCTTTGGAGCATCCCACATCGCCAGACAACGGAATTTTGTTCCAAAAGCGCAAGCGACCACGCACACGAAAGCGACGCGACCTGTTGACACCAATGAGAATGCGGGTGTCTTTCTGCATTCAAATGTGGAGCACTATAAGGGGCTCACACTTCGCTAATGTTGCTGTAGCTCTTCTACGAATATCGATATAATGCCACTGGAGAGGAGCATTTGCGGTGGGTTATGCACCATTCGGCATTAGATTTACTAGGAAACACGTGTGCACAACGCAAGTCCATCTCTCTGGATTTATGCCCCAGTTGCAATTTGGAAGCGGAAGTCAACATTGTTGACCACCACTTGCAATGACTTACGGAACCCAAGAGCAGATTGCTTTCGTGTCACAGAAGCATACACTTTGTGAAGAGTCACGCAGCGGTCGCAGTTGAGAAACACATGAACAAATCACAACAGGTGGCGAAGTGTCTCTGTCTGTGCACCAAGGAGAGGGTTAAGGATGCAGTTCTCACGTCTTCAAGCGAAACACAACTGGTTGACTTAAGTCGCCAAAAGGAATGCTGCGATCGTTTCAGTCAGGTCCATGAGGATGCTGGATAATTATATGCCCTTTAGCATGAGGCTGATAAGCCGAATGATTTGCCTCGCGCCAAATCATTCTGTACACCTCAAATTTTGTGGGACCCCCATGAGCCCTTTAGCATGAAGCTGACAAGCCGTGATCACAGTGTTTTGATTGGTGAGCCAAAAGTGTGTTGCACGAAAGTTGAGTCAAGTGTAGTTTTCTTCAAGGAAAATTTACCCATTTCGCAATCGGCGCTCCGGCGACAGCAACCCCACGATCGCGATCACAGAGCTGGCTAAATCCAAGCCCGTCCTGCAGGAGATCTCGAAAGCCGCATCCGCAGCGACCCAAGAGGACAAAGACCTTGTCAAAAAAACTTTGTGGGAATGTGGGAATCTTTAACAGAGATGTGCTTTTTTGCTATAGACATGATCTCTGAGGTTACGTCGGTACTAAAAGGATCTGCTATTATTAATAATTCGATTTGGCACAATCAAGAGCTCTTGTATCTACTGGAAGATGAGCTTGGGCTTTTGGACTCCTTTGTTTGATTTGGCACAGTCAAGAGCTCATGTATTGACCGGAAGATGAGCTTGGGCTTTTTGTCTCCTTTGTTTCCTCACAAGCAAGTAAGTGTATGCATCGTGGCAAAACTGCACAGTAG
>JAADVQ010000699.1:0-11199 GCA_023335835.1 Elongisporangium senticosum
CGCGAATGGCCGAATATGTGCACGACAAGGAAATGTGTTAGATTCGAGAATGTTTACAGTCACGCACGTAGAAGAGGATTTATGCTGCACACGAGTAAAACTAGAAGATCATATGAGGCCCCGTACCTGATGATGCCAGTCCGCTTTACTGTCTTCCTTGCAGTTGAGCTTCTTTGCAATGGACGCCCAAGCTTCCGTTTACTGCCACTAGCTCTACTCGATTGCTGATATCCAGTTGTGCGGCTTCCTCAAACCAGTTTCCAGTCGGGCTCCGCTACAGTACGGTGCTCGCACAGACTGTAAGGATGTGGAGAGGAGAGGAGGAGACTTTGAGTAGTAGAAGGCAAATTGGAAAGTGATTCATTTCTAGCGGTCCTTAGTTCGCTGTCGCTACCTCTATGCCGCTACTGCGTCTCTTGCGTTTCTTTGGCGTACGCGCTGGATATTCTTTGCGCGGCGACCAATCACGCCTCAGAATCTATATGCATCACATGCAGACTAACACGTCACATACTGCTAGCTATCTGATTGGCTGAAGTTTCTTGGACACTTCTGAGATGCGTCATCAACGGAATGATTGCGGTTGCCAAGAGTGAAGGTAGCATACGTAATCCGCAGAATGTTTGTGGGTGACAAGAGTGTAGGTGTGACTGTAACCCACATCATTACACCGACTGTCTTCACTGCTTCCTTGTCGTGCGCCGCCAGCCCTACCCACAAGCCCTGGCGCGCACAGACTATCTTTACCCGCGGCTTCCGTTCGCTGCAACGCCTGCGCACACGTCACACTAGCAAATTCCACTTGCTCAGAAGGCTGCAAATTATCCACTGACCTTCTTGAGGTCACGTTCTTTCACGGATCGCACAGTCTCTTCGCCATTATTCTTCCTAGGCGCTCGGCTTACAACTTTTCGCTTAGCTAGCCGAGTCCCGTTGACATCGCAGCGCTTTATCGTTTACTAGCCCGTTTCTGTTAAAATTAGCAATTCGGTCGCGACCTCCACGTCGTTCACATCACCGTCAAATATACATGAAGTGGATGCAGGCTATTGAATCCAGCAGTTGCTCCACTTGAGGCCTCAGCCTATTAGAGCATCCATAAAATCGCTTCACCTACCCCAGATGGCTTCTAACTCCCTGTAGAACTGGAAGCAGATACTCTTCCTGCCAGATGCAGTACGGTTTCTTGCCTAGGCCACAGCATATCATATTTTTTCTAACACGGCTGCCTCCGTCATTAGGGTCACGCATTTTGCTCACAATGCGGCAGCACTTTGCAGCAAGTTGAAGAAATTACGATTTACCTGGCTGGAGTAGCTTTCCGGGGTATTCACCTTTGTCGTTGAGTTTCCTGTGTGGGTGTTCTGTATGGCGCAATTTCTCTTTGTCTCACTCGGCACGCTACGTTTGCTTCAACTTCTGGATTACCGTTGCGTCAGCTGGCTGACATTAATAGGTCGAGGTCAAGTTGGCAGGTAAAAGCAAACTTCTATTCGCTTCACTACAATAGCGTCTTTAATTCTTTGGCGCATTGAGATTTGGGATGGAGTCGACAGCTTTGCGGCATGCTGCATTATCCGTGAATATCACCTGCTATCGATCGTATGGGCCTCTTCTCACCCATCGACCCTCTTGTAGCCATTCACAGAAAATCGGCGATCCAATGTTGTGCCAGACTTTTTGGGAAGATTTAAATTACTGTGGCTCAGACTATATATAAAATACTCGTCAGTTACACTGGACGGGGAAATACTCTGGCTCAGACTATTTGGCGTGCGGTCGCTTAGAAATCGAGTTCGTTAATAGACTAGATCAGACTAATTTGGCCTTTAGTCGGCTCTCATATGACCAACATTAATCAAGTATTCCCTCCCTCTGCAACATGGTATGTTTGATTCCATACACGCTGTTTAAGTACGAGTGGTGTCGCCGTTTCGGTTCGCAGTTCTGTATGTGCTCGTATAAGTCCGATTGTGTAACAGTTACTTCTTGCTTTGTTCATGTTAGGGTGCTCCCTAGTTGGGTGCTCCTCAGTTTCTCCCCGTACTAGCATCATAGGTCTAAAAAATTGAAAATGCGGTATATGATCTACTACGGAATAGAAATAACAGTTTGTGGTTTGACGCGCCCGCCGGTGCCACTAGCACATCAGCATTTGTGAACATTCAAAGGCCGCGGGAGTTTCGGCGTCAAGAATCCATGCACCCCTTCTTATCGGCAATCCTAATTCTATGGTTATTCCCACGGATATTGTCAACGCGAAGAGTGCAGCACACAGAGTGTTGTTGAAGTCACAGATCTCAACGCAAGATTTGTTCTCTTTGGTGGATGAACATCGTTTCTTCTACCGATATGAAATCAATCCAGCCAACAAATCGTTCACATTTCCTATTATGGGCTCAACCTTTAACGACACGCTGCCTTCGCAATTATCCTGACGTTCTGATAATGGATTACACGTACAAGTCGATTTGTATGGCATGCCTTTGCTCAACCCCATCTCGGTTATGACAATGAAGGCTCAATGCAGGCCTGGTGAAGCTCATCCTGATAACAAGAGGGCTCTTGACCAGCTCCGAGCCCTATTGATTGCACATGGAATTTATGCACCAAGAGTGATACTCCGCGACTGAAGTCTCGCGCGTACGAACACTGTCGATGTGGTATTTCTGAGTGTGCCGAGTTAGTGTGTAGATCGTATATGAATTGAAATATTTGGCCAAAACTCGTCAAACGTTGGATCCTTCTGGGGTTCCTCAAGTACCAGCAATCTCTGTGCATGCTGCAACCTTCGACTCTGCTCCCCACGAATACAGTTCATGCTAAAGCTCATATGCCTCAAGTGCCAGCAATTCCCGAATTTGCAGCTGATTAACGTCCGGCTCTTCTCCCCTCAAACACATATCATACTCCAGTCTAGGTCTCTCAAGTGCCACCAATTCCTAAGTCTGATTCTGGTCTACCCCAGCTCCACTCCCCGCGCATACTGCAGGCCAAGTTTCACAACGCGACCAGACTCTGCGCACGATCCTTGACGCATAAGCCTACACAGTAAGGATGATTTCAGCGACTCCTCACTTCCATCAGTATATGGAAGAGCATTTAGTTCTAGACGAAGGATACGTGAGTAAAGCCTCAACGCTGAATTTTGAAACAGCAAGCGAGGTTGACCCATTCGACACTACAATAGGCGAAGTCGACGTTGAGGATGACGAAGAAGATGACCCTCAAGAAGTGATTCACCTCACGAGTGATGAAGGTGGCCAGCCATAACGTCCGTTGACTTAATATCCAGACTGACGTCAACAGCAGCTAGCTCAAGTTATCCACGGTGGCCCGGATGACATGTTCTATTCGTACGACCGGGTGATTCCAACTCAATATGATTCAGACGGTAAAATGCATATTCTTTTAGGCCGAACTCCATCATGGATACTTGTACAAAACCTGATTCAAGATGGTCGTGTTGAAAGACAGCGCTACGAACGAGAGCTAACATGGATCGAACGACAAGCTAGAAGCACAGACTGAGCGCAAGAAACTATTTTCCTTGTCATATGCCTTTATAAGTTATTATTTTCACTAGGATGATCACTATAGCACAATTGACACATGGATTTGATTTTGGGCATCAGTCGTGTTGGAGTTGTACTGACGTCACTCACGATGGCTACAAGAGACAGGGCGAGGTAAGCATTGAGATCATGACGGACCATCTTGAATGATCCAAATTGCGTGTTCTAGAATGCAGACAGGTTCTAAAAAGAAGAAGAAGTAAGACTAGCGGATAACGTGAACAAATACACTCTCCAACTTGCACCAAACCTTTCAAGTCCCACTGGTGGACATATGTCTCACTGACCAGAACGGCTCAAAAGGCATTTTCAACAAACATACATTTGACTGGTGAACGCAAGTCACGCAAACCAGGCCTAAAAAACGCGTAGACAACGTTAGCATACACTCAAAGCTCTTGGTGCGGCTGAAGAAGCAGTGAAACTCAACTGCCGTCCGTTGGCGTCGCCTTTTTGGCTCTCACTTCTGTAAGTGTTCGTTTAAGTCCGATTGCGTAACCGTTACTTTGTGCTTTGTTTATGTGCGGGTTCTCCTTCGTTTCTCCCTAAATACGGTGTGCAGAGTTGTTTGAAACCGCTCCGAGAAAGTAATTTTAGCCCAGATTTAACAAATCGAAAGAGTGACAGTTTCACCCAAAAATTTTCGTAGGTTGCCTTAAGTTAGGGGGCCGAGCACATTGAGGAGGATGATGGCGGATCCGATTTCTCCTATATCACACAGAATCAACATCTCGTCAGCCCCCAAGTAATGCGCTGGTGATGTGTATGTCTATGGGTGGGTTTGGTGTGGACTACCTATGTGTGAGTGCCCTGCTAGGTGGCCTTGCTCGCCACGGTTGGTGTGTTCGCTGTGAAACAGGAATAGAGTATGCTCTATTCCTGTACGATGAACACACTGTAGTGCTGGAGGAAGCGGTCGTATGGCTCGTCTGAATACGCTGGACTTACAAGTAGTAAGGCAAAACTAGAAGTGTTTATTGTATGAAAATAGAGACTAGAGAATAACCTAAAAACCCTAGAGTTACATCATGTACTTGAAAGGTGGGCTATTCCGCGTGTGAGAAAGTGACTACCCTCTTGCACGATCTTGCCAGATGGTGCGTGCTGGGAGCATCCCGACAAGTGCACCTTTTGTCAGCTTTACCAGTACCGTAGAGGCAAACTTGAAGAGTTGTGTGTAACGGTGTTCACTGTGCTTGATGTGCACCACACTAAGCTACATATGCCAGCACGCACAATCTGGCAAGATCGTGCAAGAGGGTAGTCACTTTCTCACACGCGGCATGTGGCCGACGACCTCAGATATCGAAGCGCCATGGAGAGCACGCCCAACGTCAACTACGACGAGAGCGACTCCGAGTCTACGGAGGTGGTGGGATCGCACACGGCTCCACCTCCAGAGAAAGCAGAGGAGAAGAAAGCCGCAATACCGACGTTGTCACACTCGGCGGACGCCGCGCAAGGCGCGAAGATGACGGAGCTCGATCGACAGATGAAGAGGGCAAGCCGAATAGGGCGGACCCCAATTCGACCAGCGCTGAGGCTGCGAGACGTCAGCGCTTGAACAAGAGCGAGTGTAACCAGCAGCGTGCGCTTGACGAGGCCCGTGGCACCGGGGTCATGAACTCTTAATGCCCGAAGTATGCGTTGACGGCTACGTTGCTATCGGCACGAAGCCCGAGTAGAGAGCGCGAGGAGTTAGTAGGTTAGTGCGCACACCTCCGATCGTGCTGCAGCGCCAACATCCGCGGTGGATCACGGCCGCGACCCAAAGTGTGCTCGAGGTTACGGGGCAATCGGGTTATCCTCTGTAGGGGCAACTCACGCGATCAGATAAGACTCAGCCATTGCATGGGCTGAGTCTGATTCCGGCAGTTCATCTGATCCAGCTGTTGTATGGTTGGATATCAGGTTCAGAACTGATTCAGCCGTTTTAGGGTCTAACAGTGCACATAGAAAAGACATTTGGTACATAAAAGAGGCAGATAAGGTTGGTAAAATTATACAAGCAACCATACTATTTTCCCTTGCTTTTAGCTTCACACGAATCTTTCAGGAAAAATACGCGGCAAAAAATACGCGGCAAATATCTTCAATAAACGCTCTTACTTCGTGAATGACCCCAGCCATTCCAATAACTACAATACTGACTGCATCCTTCTGCCTCACGATTCAGTTCGGGATTAGCGGGATTGACAAGAAGCAGGACCGACGAGAAGCAGCGGCTAGACAGCAATGCCACCACCCAGGCACGAGTGAGAGCCTGAGCGATGACGGTGAACAAGGAGCTCGCCCGCACCATGGAGGCGTTTTTCAACACGTGCACGAGCAATTACCCCAGCAAGCAACACGCGAAACCTCCCGCCCCCTCTAGATTCTCTGCGGGTGTCTTCTTCTGACAACAGCGACCCCCCTCCAGATTCTCTGCCGATCCCTTCTCCTGACGACAGCGACGAAGAATTCCTGGAAGAGGATTGTTCATCCGAGTCCAGTGTAGCGAGCCACGATGTTCCTTCTCCGCCAAACGCAGTGTGGCTGGTAATGAATTGAGTTGATTGACTTGTTCAACCTCGTGTGGCTAACAAATGCGCTGTATATGTAATAGAACCGAATCACACACGCAAGCGAGCAAAAGGAAAGACCAAGGAGCTGTCGACAGTACGATCCAGGAAGCGCACTAGTCGTAGTAAGAAGCTCTTGTTTCGTTGGGTTGCTAGAACCTAAGTTTGCTCACTGGTACTTTTTTCAGAATCCCAACAGAGCAAAAGCAGAAGGATCGATTTTGATAAAAATGAACATGAAATGCGTGATACCTGTGCAATCGTATTCGATTGAAATGTTTTATCAACACTATGTTCCATATTGTCTAGATCATGGTGAGAAATCAAGTAGTAATGATTTTGAAGAGAAAGCCACGACCTGGACTCGAAAAAAACGCGGTGCCGTCTCTACCAAATCATCCAACAAGATACAAAAGGTACAGATCCATCTATCAGAGTCGGACTCGGGCAGCGACAACGACGGATCCAAAATTGTCGAGCGGCTTCCACGTGGACGAAAACCAGGCACATTACAGGAGCGTGAAAATATTATGAAATCGCGTGTTGAGGTTTTCAACCAGCTTCCCCCCTTTCAGCGTTGGTACTTCAAGACATGGGAGGATCTCGATGACGATTTGGAGGAGTATGGCCGCATGAATTACGCTCGTTACCAGATTCGAAGTTCTGAATTAACACAACTATTCAATGAGTATGTAACTTTCTTTATTTTGCACCTCTGACTTATATCTAAATATTTGTATGTGTTTTTCATTACAGGACTTACGAGGAAAAAAAAAAACAGTGTGTTTCCATTCCAGGCGAGGCGTATTCGGTGCACACACAGCGTTTTCCAAAAACCTCACGGAAAGAGTGAGCGGGCGCATCCAGTTCGCTTTACAGGATGCAAAGCGCATATGACTGCGGTTGTACTCAACATAGCATCGAAGGGGCGAGCTCCAAAGTGGCGAGTTATTATTACAATCTGCGGTAAGTGATAGCACGCTCAACATCTGCCTAGTATGCGCTAATATGTATTTCTGTCGTTATTGCTCTGTAGTATTGGATGCACTTTCGTCATACGAGCAAAGCCACGTACGGTTCATACGTTGGCACGAAAACTATTGATAAAGATGCTGATGTACTCAAGGATATTGCAATTTTGGTTGATGCCAACACAAGCACCAAACACATTACCAACTTTTTATCTGATGAACTCGGTAAGTAACGCTCGTGGATATTGTCAATTGGCTGCGAATTCTGATGATGGTTGTGCGTACTCAAGATGCAACATTAGCCCTCAGCAGACGCGCAACATTATTGCAAAGTTAATTGGTGCGAAATCAATCGATAGACGATTGAGGCTCTTTTTGGACTCTCACGCACAGACCGATGGATGCTCTGTTCTGACGGTGCAAGATAAGTCTGGAATGACATCAGGGATTTGCATTCAGACCGCAATTCAAAAGGAATTTTTCGAGCGGTGGGGTGATAGTGCTGCCGTGGACTGGACGCATGGGACCACTAGTATTGGCCACCATTAAGATATGGTCCTTTGATGATGATGCGCAACCATACCGGGCAACTTTAACTGACGAGCAACCTTATGCAAAGGGGGAGTATTATAGTAACAACACCGTCGGGAAAAGGCTTTCCTGTGCTAGATTTCGTTTCAGTGCATCAGCAGGCGGATATAACGATGGCAATTATGGAGGTTTTCAAGGCAAACAACAAGAAACGGATCCATATCAAGTCTTTCGTGATTGATAAGGACTTTGGCGAGTGGTCCGCTATAAACAAGCTTGAAACTTGGCTATACTGAAATCAATCAAGGACAACTCAATACTGAGATTCTACACAGATTCGCCATGGATGACTGCCGCCCTGCTCCTATTCCCATTGACGAGAAAACAATCATCAGCCCAACCATTGATGGCGAAGAACTAGCCACAGAAGTTCCATAACGCCAAGCTGTTTGTGCACTTATGTATCTCAGTCGAGTGACTCGACCTGACATTAGATTTGCCGTGAACCAAGTCGCTATGCATCCATCCAAGCCAGCCATCCGGCACTTGCACGCAGTGAAGAAAATCTCTGTGGAACCCGAACAATACGACTCATTTATCGCAGATCGATCAAGGCCATACCACCTCAAGTGTATTCTGACGCAGATTGGGCAAATGACCAAGCCGACTGAAGGTCGATCTCTGGCGTCGTTGTCATGCTATTTGGAAACCCAGTGCATTGGATTTGCAAGAAACAGGCAATTGTAACCAAGTGAACAACCACTGCTGAATATATTGCAGCCTCTGCAGCAGTTGAAGAATGCCAGTGGATCAGTTTGTTGGTTCAGGCGCTCTCTCACCACGTCATTTTCTCCCATATTCCTCTCATGATAGACAACAAGTCCACGATCTCTCGACTGAAGAATGGAATGAGTTCTGAAGCACAGAAATCAGTGGATTGCAAGTTCATGCTGTGAAAGGTTTCTATCGTCAACGGTCAATTCGATCCATCTTACTGTCCGACAGATTCAATGATTGTCGATGGATTAACAAAACTCTTGGAAGACATCGTTCTGTGGAATTTGTACACATGATGCATCTTCATGTCGACAATTGACGCTTCAAGGCCAACGAGCTGATTGCGGGGAGGTATTGTTGATCACAGGTTTTTCCCCTGTGACTACAATCTTCAATCCAGCTTTCTCCACAATTTGTGGTAGCTTGAGACAACCACAGATTGCTCAAGCTCTCACTGATGACACCAGTCATCCTATGGACACGCATGTTGGACTTAGTTTGCTCATTACATTTAAACTAAACGAATCATTCTCGGTTTTCCCCGATCAACTGCGCAATGGACTTGAGAGATGGGTTATATCAGATCCTCATGCGTGAGAGCGATGCCCCTCTCACGGCTGTCAGTACCCCGAGCGGTATGCCTTGGGAGTGGCTCGTCACGCCGTAAGGGCTGATAAACGCACCAGCGACTTTCAACTGAAGTGTTACACATCTGCTGCGCCCTGTCCGTGACTTCGCTCCAACCTACGTCGACGACGTGTTCGTCCACAGCAGGGTCGAGGGCGAGCGATCTGATGTAGAAATCGAGTCCACTCGGATCGAGTGCTCGCCCTCATGCGCAAGCACAAGCTGTATGCGAACCTGACGAAGTGTATCTTCGGTGCTCCGGAGATACCTGTCCTCGGTTGTTCCGTTGGTAAGGATGGTGTTCGCCCTAATCCGCAAAAGATCAAGGCAATCGCGGAGTGGCCAACGCCAACATCCGCGAAGGATCTTCGCAAGTTCCTTGGACTTGCGACGTATCTGCATAATTACTCACGTAATTATGCTGGGATTTTCAGGCCGCTCTCTCAACACCTCGAGTGGGTGCAACACAACGATGACGGCCACGAGCGCGTCATCTTCTATCAGTCGCGTCTATCGAAGCCGGCCGAGCGGAACTACCCTGGTTCATGACAAGGAGCTCCTCGCCATGAAGTACGCTCTGATCAAGTTTTGGATCTATCTACTTTGAGATCGGCGATCGGTCCCGATTTCTGTGTGGAGTATAAACCCGGTCGTCTCAACGTGATCGCGGATGCGCTCTCACGTCGTCCAGATTACGATTCCGCGTTCCTGGACGTAAATGCGGTGCATTCGACCCCAACGTCGTCGCACCTTGATGACATCAAGCATGCGTATGCCTTTGACGTCGACATCAAATCGCTGCTTGGCTACCTCTGCGACCCTTCTCCGACGGCAAAGAAGGGTCTGGCACCTCACTTGCGCGCTCGCTGTCACCGCTACGTAGTCCGCGATGGCGTCCTGATGTATCGCACCAGCGACGATGATCAGGATCTTAAATGCATGATCATCTTCGAATATCGTGACGCTCCTGTCAGTGGGCACCTTTGTCGCGGGAAGACGTTTCTCTACCTCTCGCGTGACTTCTACTGGTCGAACCGGTGTGGGCCCACAAGTACGTTGCTGCCTGCGATGTTTGTCAACGTGTGAAGTCTGCACCATCATCACAGGCTCCTTTCCGGTCGCTACCGATCCCGGCTGAATACTGGCAGTCGGTCTCAATGGACTTTATCTTCGGGCTTCCGGCTAACAGCCGGAAGCGCACCGGCATCCTCGGCTTAGTCGATCGCTTTAGCAAGATGGTCCACCTTGCCGCAGTCCCGGCGTTTGCCTCCGCCGTCCTGTCCGCCCACATCTTTGTTGACACGGTATTCCGACTCCATGGCATGCCTTTGGACGTCGTTTCGGATCGCGATCCACGCTTCACATCCCGCTTCTGGCGTGAAACGTTTGACCTCCTCGGCATTTGCCTGCGGACGTCGAATGCGGACCACCCGCAATCGGACGGTCAGACCAGCGTGTCAACCGAGCGCTGAAAGACATCTTGCGCAGCTACTCCCACGCATTCATGCACTGGATTGAATACTTGCCCATGGCTGAGTTCGCGATCAGCAACGCTGTGCACGCCTCCACGGAGCACACGCCGTTCTTCGTGAACACCGCCCGTCGTCCTCGCATCCCTGCGGTTCCCAGCGGTGTTCCCGCTCTTACTGGTGAGGGCCTCGTTCCTCTGCACCCAACGTCAGACACAGTGATTCGTTTCAACGATCGGATTTGACAGGGGGCTGTTTGGGGAGGGCATCATATACCTTAATACATGGCCGAGGTCTAATACTAGGAGTGTAGATCAGCATGTGTAGCGCTCTTCTATTAGAGGGGGTCAGGTGGGTGTCCTAAATTAGAACAAATAAACAAAGGTTAATAATTCCATACCGGAAATGTCGGAAAGATGTGAACAATCTGCTTTTGAAACTCCATATAAATGAAATATAAAGAAAAAAATCAAAATTTGAAAGTTTTCGCATCTTCCCGACCGCGACGGTAAATCGACCGATTTTGATTGGCCATAATAAATTAATGTGTATAATATGACTGTCTAGAATTATCCTTAAATAGGCTAACATTTGGCGCGCTGTTTCGAATCATCTGACACAAAGCAAAATGCCCGCTGACCGCATCCCGCTGCGCAACACGAACGAGTTCAAGGCTAAGACTGTTGAG
>JAADVQ010000700.1:0-11190 GCA_023335835.1 Elongisporangium senticosum
CCTTGGACACCAATGTGGGACGAAGCTGTGATCGCTATCGTCTGCTCTGGAGTTGGCTCCACTATAGTCGGAGCCGGCGTTGGTTCTTCTGTTGTGGGCTCTGGCGTTGGTTCCTCTGTCGGTGCCTCTGTCGTCGGTTCCAGAGTTGGGGCCAACGTCGTCGGTTCCGGAGTCGGTGCCACTGACGTTGGCTCCGGTGTCGGTGTTACCGTCGTAGGTGCCGCTGTCGGGGTCACTGTGGTAGGCGCCGGCGTCGGAGCTTCCGTAGTCGGCTCAGACGTCGGCTTCGCAGTGGGTGCGAGTGTAACCATAGACTCGTCCACCGTCCAATCCGAACCGGTATCCGAAGCAGATTGCGAGAAGAAATCCGCATTATCTTCACTGGAATCGTCAGCCGCCGGCGACTTGAGCTGTCGGTACGCACAGTCGGCATCCGCAAAGCCCACGCGGCCATTGTCGCTGTCAAAGATCACATCGCGTCCCGTCATGATGTTAGCACCGATCACTAATCCACAGACACGTCAGATAGTTAGCCAACCTGCATCTAATAGCAGCATGCAGCGCATTGCTCAACGTACCACCGCCCGACGTCTCTGATAAAAAGATGTTTCCGCAGTATTTTCCATTCTCCCGGATCAGATACTGCGCTGGCGACACATTCAGGATCATGCCCTCGCCATCTTCGACCGATTCCAACAGGAATTGGATATCGGGCATGAGCGGCAGTTGGTCCTCAGTGTAGCCCTTGCAGGAAGACCCCGACGTTTGGTAGTCCAGTCCCGTGACCTCCTTAAACGTCTTGGTGAATGGGATTTGCATGGAACTCGGCAGGTACGAGTCCGTGGTGCCGCTGTCGACAATGAAGTGGCCCTTGACGTAGCTGCGCAGAAGCGCCTTGATATCGGTGCCGTTGATGCGGATCTGTTGCAGGTTCACGTTGAAAAAGTGGCTATCACAGCAGTAGAAGGGAGACGTTAGATGGAGATAGATAGATGGCCAAGGATAATTGACTGACTCACTTGACGAAAGGTCCACCAGACACGAGCTTGGCGTACGAGATCTCGCTCAGATGGCGCGACGTGTCGGGCGCACCGATGGACATGGAGCCGCCGTCTTCTCCAAAGCAGAGCGCAAAGACGTTCTGCGGGATCTTCTTCTCTGCAAACAGCTTGGCTACGATGTGGTTGCCTGTTGATTTCACACATGGACAAGTGATAGGTTCAGACGCCATACCACAGGCAAAGCACCGGGACGGACGCACCGCTGTTGGCCAGGCCCATGATGCCGTCGGCGCGTTGTGTGATGAAGAGACCGGTCTCTTTCTTCTGGCAGCCAAACATGAACTTGGTGCTGAACTGAGTGCTGAGGCTCTCGTCGCTAAAGCTCGAGACCCCGCCCAGATAGACGTTGTCCTCCACGACCACTGCCTCCCAGCTGCTGCCCTCCATGTAGGCCTGCGAGATACCGCACATGTTGTCTGTCTCGCAGTGCTTGCACTGGAAGAATGTCTCCTGCTCACACGTCACGTGCTTGAGCGACGACGAGTTGGCCGCGGCGAACGGCTGATCCGTGTGCGTTCCGCAGCCAGCGCAGCTACAACAAGCAGGTGAAGAGGTCAGAAGACGTCGCTCAACACGACTACACCCGCCAAGCGCACGCACCCAGAGCAAGGGAAGGCCATGATCGCACTGCCCGTGTCTGTGATCACCGACGCGCGTTGGGGCGGCGTTCCTGCGTACACCCACGCGTAGTGCGTGCTGCATCATTCCATAACAGCGTCAGTTCCTCATCGTTCCCTCTCATTCCAGCAGCGTGAATAGGAAACACACCCGAGCCCGAGATTCAGCGGTACGACCGACTGCCCATCGGCGCTCTCCATGAGTCTTCGCCGGCTGTAGCTTTCCGGTCGGTACGCGTCGCCCACGACCGGCGCCACGCGATGCAGCTGCAGCGTGAGGCCGCCGCCGGAGTGACGCTGCATCTCGCCATGCGCCTGCGCCGCCAGCAGCAACAGGGTCGCAGCCGCAGCGGAGCCAAAGACGCGCACCATTCTCAATGCGTGGAGAGAGACGGAGGGAAGCGGCAAAGGTCGGGCGGAGGAAGGCCCAGGAGCTCAATTCGATCCGCTTGAGAATGGGATAAAAACAGTCAGCGGCGGCGGCCCTGGCTAAAATGATCAGTAAACCTGCTTAAAGTGATTAATCCCTGCCCAAGCTGATCGTGGGACTCTGGGGTGTGGCTCAGCTCAGAACGCGTGGATGAACCGACTGGCCACATCAGAGGGAGAGACACTGGTATCATACCGGTATTGTGGTAAATGTACAGTGGTCGTGCTGAATAGAAGCCATATGGCTACATTTCTGAACTGGTTGACTGCGGCGTCCGTTCCTGGCGAAGCAGTGTGGACCAAGCGTCCGAGCCGCCCATGAAGGTCCGCTGCTTTGATGCAGATGGAGAGCCGTGGGGCAGAGCGGACTTCCTGCGCGTGCTGTGGATGGGAAACCCACGCAAGGGAGCCGTCGCGTCACTCCGAAGCGAGGCAAGACTGGATGTTCCTGATTGGGATGACGGAGCCGCCATCGTAAACGCAGCCGTTCGACTGTTCATCGCCACGGACCCCTTGGCGAGCAGATCGTTTTTGATGTCCTCCATGAACTGCGCGCATTTGGGCGACATGAACGTTCCAGTTCTGGAAGCCGTGCGCACGGGCGAGCCTTCAGCCTGATAGGGATTCACGACAGCCTTCATACTCAGCAGCTTCTTCCGAATGTCGCTGTCCGATGGACGACGTCCAACTGGCGAATCGCACTTGATCGCTGCGGTGGCCGAGCCGACATCACACGCGTCCGTGTCATTGAATGCTGCCGGATCGCCCGAGATTACACGCAGTCTTCCGATGAGATGCAGGTCGGCCTTGACGTGATCAGCTGAGGGTCCGTGGTTCACGACTGGGAAGTCACGCTGCTCTGCTCGAAGCATTTTGTGCTGGTTCCATGTCGCAAGGAATGCTACAGCATGCGTACTTGCGCGCTGATCGTCCAGATTGTCTTCGGCCCACTCGATCTGATGCAGTTGCCGCTGAAACTCCATAGCATCACCGTTCAAGACCTGCATCTTGGTGCTCGTTTCGTGGTCCAAATGCTGTAAAGCCTGCTGGCATTGCTCCCGGATCGCAGCTTCGACTGCGTCTCGATTGGCTTTCAGTTCTTGCTTCCAGCGTGCAATCGTGTTCAGTTTGCTATCGATCACAGATTTGCGCGACTCGATCAGAGGGTCCGGCTTCAGCGACTCACGGAGACTCAACTCGTACGCATCGGAAATGGTCAGCAAGCGATGCGAACCTCTCTCGCCTACCGAGTGGTCTCCGAGCATCTTGCAATTCACGCAAACTGGCAGCTCGCACACTGGGCAATAAAACTCGACGTTCTTGCCCTCGTGGAATCGACAGCAAGCGATCAACTCGGCCAGTCCTTGCTGCAGCTGCATCATGACCACGACGTTCAAGTCGTCCTCCAAGAGATCGTTGTTTGGAGCCTCCCCAATTGTGCTGCTCAAGCTTGCAGCGCTTGGCGTAGAGCTTCGGCGACGTGCTCTTGTGATGGTTGAGCCTTCAGCATTGGTTTCATGCTGCACTTTGAGCTTCAAAGGAGTTCGCTTATGGCGACTCACGAGTTTGTTGGCCGAATGCACCTCCTGGTCACAAGAAGCGCATATCTCTGCCTCACATGCTCGGCAGACGACGGCGGCAGAATGTTTCTCGCACAAAGCGCACGGACCCGCGGCCTTGAAATCGATTTTGCTGAACGCAAAGCGCACGAGATACTGCGGCAGGATCTGCAATGTGTTGTTCAGAATGTACTCGTGGTAGTAGCCGCTCGAGGCTTGAACGTCACCGTTGCTTCCATCCTCATTAAATCCATCGCGCATTAGGTAAAAGCTGTTGTAACCTGTCGGAAGCTTTTGTTTAGCGTCCTCTTCCCGATGAATGACCAAGGCTTTACCAACCGCGATCTTGCAAAGCACCATTTGCTTGGATCCCTTCTTGGTTCCGCTGCTATCACCCATGGGCACATTGCCCGTCGTGAACTTCATTCCGGATTGATTCGCATCCAGAGACGTGAATCCATAACTGTGCATATCGGCCATCGCATCGCCGAGATCATTTACAGCGACCCAGGAATCGAGTTCCAGCAAACCACTGGAGTGCTGCTCGTATTGCCCAACGAGCGTCGGGTTCTGCATATCCCAAATCAGCACATCTTCGTGAACCTTGTACCCAGGCAGGCAGCACTACAGCACGATGCAACCATGATTAATGTATGTCCAACAGCGGCAGAGAACGGCGCAGCCTTTCCTACCTGAAGCAAGTACTTGACGCGGGCGAATTCGCGCGTTGAAGAGCTAATTGGACACACACTTGCCGCAGCTCCAGTCGCAGCGATGGTACCTTGATCAATAAGTTCCGGATCTCTGGCTTCTTCTTTATCAATGTTGATTTCTGGAGCGACATGGATATTGGACTCTGGTGTGCTATGGTTATTGGACTCTTCTGGAGCTGGAGCCGCGTCAATTGCTTGCGCAGCTTCTGGAGTGGCCATTATTCCCACTGTTAATGGAGAGCTTTCCTGCTCAGCCTGGTGCCCATGGTCCTGTTTCTCGGCATCATGAGGATGCACAGCTTCGTGGCCTTCGTGGTCTTCTTTCTCAGCCGACGAATGCGGGGCCAAAAACAATCGAAGACGGGCGAGCGACGCTGCGTTCTCCTTCACCACCATCCTGTCTGGATCTGCAGCAGTTGATTGAGTGAGAATCGGTTGAGGAAATGCCAGCCTGGAAACAACCTACCGCCAAATATAGCTGGCTGTGCCGAAACGACAGCATCATCATTTCCAAGGCGCGGTTGATGTCGGCGGAAAATCCATGCCGCGTGCAGGTGTATTTTATCTTTTGCTTACTCGTATTGTTACAAAGCGTCCTCGTTTTCAGTTCTTCCGTGTGTGTGAAGCTTCCAATTGAATGCTTCCTGACTATGTGAGATAAATGGCTTCGATTTCTTCCGATGTCGTCTCACGCAGAACATTTTCCTGAGTTCATAGCACACGATCAATCGATCAATTCAGCCTTTTTCCATGTCGTGACATCACATCAAAGCACGCAATACTTACACGCTCCAACTTGCACTCACCACCCAGAGTCAGGTTCAGTGAATATTCGTAAAAGTACCCATCCGCTGTCGCAACGTACAGCTGGACGACGGGTGTGTTGGGATCCTTTGGGCCGTGAATCGCGCAACGGTTGGGGACGCCCGTAGTACGCAATCGAGCCTATTTCACAAACATTTCATCAGCACTATAGAACGAACACGCAGGCTTTTGAGGTACGTACGTAGGCAAAATCGCGCGTTCCTTCGGTGATACCAGTGAGAGACGTGGGCAAATAGGCGCTGACAGCTCCCGCCACTTCATCCAAATTGGTTCCGCTGGAGCTTCGGATCGATCGAGCCGACGACGGCGTCTTGGTCACAGTAGTAGGAGCTGCCAGGGTCGCAGATATACCGGACGGCACTGTGCCAAATGCCGTGGAGCCAAACGTGCTGCCTGCGACCGCAAGCCTGGACGTAATGGGCGTGAAATGACCAAAACTGCCCGTTGCAGAGCTCTCCGTGCCTGTCAGCGAGAAGAAATGGATCGTGCCAGTGTCACTCGACGCGCAAAGGATGGTCGAGGTCTCGTTGAAGGCGAGGCAATAGATCTGCGCAGCGTAGGACCCGCGGCGGAACGACGCCTTCTTTTTCCCTCCAGGGACGCTGAACACTCGAATCAATGTGCCCTGAGGAGGACGCAGGACGTAAGCGTTTTGCAGGATGATAGCAATGATAGCTGAGTACGAGCGTCCTACCGTCTCCGAGGCCGTCGCGAGCAGAGTGCCCTGTGCATTAAACGCCATGGCGACAGGCGCCGCTCGATGAGCCTGGAACGCGTTGAGCACGCTCAAGTTGTTGGCGTCGTACAAAACGATCTCCCCAGGCGAAGCGCCCGATGGGAATGCCAAGTGGCCATTGTCATGTGGCGATAGCACGCACAGCGCCTTGGGATTCGGGGACGTATCCAGTGTCTCCAGGATCTTCATGGAGTTGATGTCAAAGATGTAGATCTTGCGTTCCAAGACAGCAATGAGTCTATACAAAGACGACATGTTAGCACTGGCGCAACCTTCCTGCATCGTTCATTGCCCACGTACCGCTGTCTATTCATGCGCACTGCCAGCACCGCCGTGACAAAGTTCAGATCGCAAATCGCAGCCCCGGTCTTGGTGTTCCACACGCGCAGGCGTCGCGGAGAGAACGCAGGCTATTGCATGCACACGAGTGAGTTCGCTATCAAGTGCAAAGCAAGCGCAAAGCGGCTGGCTGGGTACCTGCTCGCCCGCGCCCACAAGCGCGACCAGACTGGTACAATACAGCATCTCGGCAATGCCAATCCCGCCAATCTGTTCCTGGAAGCATTTGCCGAACGGCTCGCAATTGTAGATCGCAAATCCCTGGCGCGTGCCCACGCTGATGCATCTGACAAAGGGCAGCGACAGAGTGGTGGGTTCAGTTGCGTTGTTTCGCAAGCACAAGCGCCCAGAAGAACGCAAGCGGAAGGACAGGGGCTGCTCAACGTCCCCGTCCGTCCGCACCGCCTCGACACACAGAACAGCGTCACGTACGAGGCCTCCTGGTTGAAGCTCAGGAAGAGCAGCTCGTTGTCCTTGCTCTTCATTCCGTCTCTTGCGCTTGAAGAGAAAAGAGAATGCAATATTGCCCCCCTCCTCTTGCCACCGGGGTAGTATTCTCATGATTACGCTATTACACAATAGAGACCCTCACTCTCGGAGGAGTCCACCATCACTCTGCGACCTTCTCAAAGATATGAAGCGTCTGGCTCGGGTTCCAGGACACGCGCTGGTTCGTGAGCTGCTGGACGAAGCGGAAGTTGGGGCTATGGCCGAGAGTATCTAACTTGTAGTCGATGACGATGGAGCCTGAAGGCAGCTCTCGCTCCAGTTTGCAGCGCAGCAGAGACGCAAGCTCGTTGTCCCAGCACTGCGACGTGAGCACCAACACTTTCGTGTTTGCAAGTGGATACGTTAGCATATCCATGCACAGTGTGCGGCAGAGTGGGATCTGGAGCTCATTCTGAGTCGCTTGAGCTGTCAGCACCAGGAATGGAAGCAGCTCCACGCCTGTGCACTGGATGCCGAACACCAGAGCAGCGAAGTACACGAGCGACCCTGTGGAGGAGCCGAAGACTGTGTATTCTGGGCAAGGACTGTTGCCGCTGTCGCTATTGCTACTGGCAAGGCAGGCGCTGATCGCTTTCTGGACGATCGGCGTGGAACATATGCGCAGCCATGTCTGGTACGAAGTCGTTCCGTATGCAAAGTTGTCGAGTGAATACATCGAGGATTGAGCCACTGATCGTTGAGCCTCCAGGAGAGATCGCTGGAAATACCGACTCTGCTCTTGGTCTCGTAGCCGACGAATCAGCTGAGCAAGCTTGTTTCTCGCGCTCTCGCTTTGAGACGCGGGTTCTGTGCTTCGAGCGCTCTGGATCTCGTCCTGTACGTCTCGTTCCCGCTCAAGTTGCAAAGTCTTCACACTCGGACACGATTTGTTCGTGAGCTTATGCGTGCGCTGCAGCAAATCTCTCACGGTCGCCACCATTTCGCCCCAATCGAACTGATTTTCGCTCTGGTACTTTCCACCAGCCAAGAAATCCTCGTTCACCTTGGCGCGAAAGCGCTGCATGGTCTTGAGCAGCTCCATCAGCAGCACCGAACGGTCGCGCGTCTTCTCGCCCTCACATGCGACTGAATGCGCCGCCATTTGAAGCTGCAGACAGTAGCACATGCGCACGCCAACCATCAGTACCTGCATATGCAAGACATCCACCTGCATTCCCAACCTGTCGGAGCGTCGGCCTGCATTCCTCCCACTGCATCTTGCGCTCTGCACGAAGCGACGCGTCAACAGATCCATGATTACCTCACTCTTCCCAGGAGTGATGGTTTTACGGGTACATGGTACCAGTTGCAGTGCAAAGTACCGTCATCTGGGCTGTCGTGGGGCGCGTCCAATGAAAGTCCCAAAAGTTGGCCGAGACCATCACTCCTGCCGCCAGCAGCGCGTGCCTCTGTGCGTTCATTTCCAAGCTCCAAGGCCCCAGCACCAATCCAAGATGCTGTCCCGATTCAACCTCCACGTGCTGCGCGCGCTCCGCTCGGCCTCGTCCTCCAGCGCCGTGGCTGCCATCAGCTCCACGCCCGCGGTTGTGGCGCGCAGCAACGCCGCCAGCCGCGCCGCCTCCAGCGTGCAGCTGCTGCCGACCTGGATGACCAGTCTGCGCATGCAGGCCTTCAGCACGGCCTCAGGCTCGGACGACGAGGTCAAGCACGAGATCTTCATCACGGGCATCCCATGGGAGGCCACCGAGGAGGAGCTGCTCGAGAAGTTCGCCGTCTGCGGTGAGATCACGAACGCGCGCATCCCCACGGTCAAGGGCCGCCCGTCCGGCTACGCATTCGTCACGTTCGCGGACATCCACGGCATGCGCTCGGGCCTAAAGCTCGACGGCGAAGACTTTGGCGGCCGATGGATGAAGATCCGCGCCGCCGAGAAGAAGGAAGCTCCCACCAAGCCCGAGGGCTGCAAGAGCGTGTTCATCGGCAACCTGTCGTTCGACGTCGACGAGGATATGGTACGCGAGTTCTTCGGTGACTGCGGTGAGATCGTGAGCTGTCGTGTGGCTGTGGACCGTGAGACTGGCCGCCCGCGTGGCTTCTGCCACCTGGACTTCGCCACCACAGAGGCCGTGGATGCTGCTATCAAGCTCAAGGGCGAGGAGCTGGCCGGCCGCGACATCCGTGTGGACTACGCCAACGACCGCGAGGGCTTCTCTGGCCGTCGCGGCGGTGACCGTGATGGCGGTCGCAGCTTCGGTGGACGTGGCGGTGGCCGCGGTGGCTATGGCGGTGGTCGTGGCGGCGGCCGTGGTGGCTTCGGTGATCGTGACGGTGGCCGTGGTGGCCGTCGCGACTACGGAGACCGTGATGGTGGTCGCCAGGAACGACGAAGCTACGGAGACCGTGACGACAACGACTTTGGTGAACGTCGTGGCGGCCGCGGTGGCCGTGGTGGCGACCGATACTAGACGAGTTAGTCCGATCGACGAACGCCTTGAAGGCCCAGTGTCGACTTGAAGCGTGGGTTTAGGCGTCTTTCGATCCCCCAAGCTGCCTGCATTATTAGTTTAGACTCTCGGCACGCTAAAACCTATATAATGCCTTTCATCTGCTGTTCTTCCATCAATGAAGTGAGCTAAGCTTCATGTCTCCATGAAGGATTGATGACCTCAGGATCTTCATCCTGATGCGCAATGTCACTCCAACGAGGGAATGCCTATCCGGCTGTTCTCCTTTTGTCACAAGGCACCACGTGAAGACCACCAAACGTGGATGTGACAATCATTCCGCCATTGACCGCCTCAGTCCGCCACGATGCTGAGCCGAATGAACTCGCGCGTGCTGCTGGGCAGCGCCCTGCGCGCCTCGTCCGCATCCTCCGCGGCCCTGCGCCGCTCGCCGCTGCTGAACGCGCTGCCGCTGGCGCGTGGCAACGGCATGACCTCCTCGCAGAATCAGATGCCGGCCTGGGTGCACGGCCTGCAGGTGCACGCCTTCAGCACCTCGAGCCAGGATGAGCAGGAGAGCGACAAGAAGCGCATCGAGGAGCTGCTCAAGCAGAACGCTGCGCTGCAGCAGGAGATCGTGAAGCTCAAGGAGGAGGTGAGCAAGAAGCCCGGCAAGTTCATGTCCGTGATGTCGCAGTACGGCCTGCCGTTCGTGGTCTGGTGGACCACGGCCTGGGCCGCCTCGGGCGTCGGGCTCTACTTCGCGTTCGACTCGGGTCTGATCGCCAGCAAGGACGTGATCGAGTTCGTGCTCTCCATGGGCCTGGACAAGTACATCGACATTGAGCGCATCAACCCGACCTACGGCAACATCGCACTCGCGGTGATCGTGAACGAATGCATCGAGCCGCTGCGATTCCCCATCGTGCTGGCAACGTTGCCGACCGTCAAGCGCATCTTCTCGCGCAAGAAGCCCGCAGACGCCAACTAGGGAGCAGCCATACAAAGCAGGGGCATTTGCCCCGTCCCCCTTTATGATCCCGGCCTGGAGAGAGGTCTCTCTGCTTCCAGTGCTGTGGGAAATACACGTAGACAGCCAAACTGTTCGCTCTGGCGTCAAAATGTATGAGCAGGCCGTCGATAGAACCCGAGAGAAGCATGATCATCACGACTGACGCATGACCATTGACTTCTAAGTACCAGGCAGAGAACACCAACACAATCATTTTGAGACGAAGATTGGGCTGTCATGGTGATCCACAGTACCACGTCCGCTGATGATACCAGTATCGACGCTTTGAGTGCGCAACTATCAGAGACCAGCAGAGAACATGCGCTTCAAGGAAGGGACCTTCATTGATATATATGCTAGACAAGACACTAGGAGGCTCCGGGTCGTTTGAGCTGAAGCCAGCAAACGGTGGAGTGCGACAGGAGAGAAGACGCGTTCGGTGAGAGTGCAGCTCAAGCGGATGGAGTGTCGATGTCGTAAGGGAACCAGTGCTTGGTAACTCCTTCCGTGGGCTGGTCGATGTCGTAAGGGAACCAGTGCTTGGCAACGCCTTCCGTCGGCTGGTCGATGTCGTAGGGGAACCAGAGCTTGGTGGTGGGGATTACAACGTTGGCGGACTGGATCGGCATGGCTGTTGGGTTGAATTGGTGCTATGGTGGATGAAAGGAAATTGCGCAATGATCAAAAAGCTTTGGCTCGGCAGCTCCATTGGTCTGAAGACTTTCGTGTATGAGCTAGCGATGGTTGAAGTTGAAGATCTCTATGTTCGAATTCTTGGTGTTTCAATTTGCCGGGCCCCTTTGATCACGCCATGAGGAGAGAGAAGGCAGCTGCATGAAGCCGGATGGTCTGAGCTCAACTGATGCGTTTTCATGCGAGCACAAATATTTGAGCGCCTTGTGCTTGGGCCATTGATCACACCAGCCATCCCACGGATGGGCTGTATCCGAGATGAGCCAGTCGTACCCAATGCGCACGACGAGTCCTGCGATACTTAGCAGAAGC
>JAADVQ010000701.1:0-11177 GCA_023335835.1 Elongisporangium senticosum
GAGAGGTCAGAAGGCTACGATATGACCACCAAACGACAACGAACGCATTGAACTGCTGGTTAAAATGAATGACTGTTTCCAGCAGAAATCAATTTGATAGGCTGAGTAGTAATTGATATTAACTTGCAATCAGAACTCGACATCAGCGTTGACAATTTGCGTGCTTGCATTATCCCTCAAGTCCACCAACCATCGTAAATTCCATCACTCAATCTACATTTGTAACGATCACAACCACAGTCGCATTATTGGTCCGAAAGCAGAAATCAAGGTTGCGGTCGAAATGAGATACCCCTTTTACGGTATCAGGCTTTCAATGGCTATTAGCTGCCATGTTGGCAAAGAAACAGGAAGTAGCTTCCCTGATTTGTTCGGCTGCTAATTTTAATGCACTTTGTTGTATAACTTAGGACATCCAAGAGACAAGGCTGAACGCTTTAACATAATACTAACGCGGTATCTCACGTGAAGTGATTATGGTGGCTGCTGGACCGCCTGCGTCTTTTTGAAGAACGCTCATCATGCCACTGCTGGTCCACCAGAATAGTTCAGAGCATGACAATCAACGTGACGTCCATGTTTGGTGCGATGGCGATGTGGTACTTCCATAGCGGGGCGCCATCCGGACAGTAGACCTTCGCTACCAGCTCGCGAGAACCCGTACGACCTCGGTCCAGCCAGAAACCGGCGTCGCGCCGATACCAGTTGCCCGCAAAGCCGATCTCGCACTGTACGCCGCTCAGGACGTCAGTGAACACAACACTGGCGGAAGTTTCTTTACCGTGATAGTATCGCGCCGAGATCGGGGGTCACCGTCATGGAACGTGCCGGCATGCGCGTAATGGATCGACTTGAGCGAGAAGGTCTTGGGTCTGAAACTCGCGATCGGTGTCTGGTTAACGTCGAGCAGCGTTACTCTGGAGGATAGAACCTCTCTCTAGACCTTGAACCAAGTGTCGCCAGTTTGCAAGTTGATGAACGTGCGACCAGTGGTGAAGTGATGCGGCGAAACTCCACGAGCGTGGGGACGCAGAAGCGAGGGTCGATGGCGGTGACAGGTGTGGCCTGAGCGGCGAGAGGGACAGCCGATCACATGCGGCGGCGGTTGTTGAAGGCTGCGGGCTTTGGATGGAAAAGGCAAATGGCATTGGCCGCCAGAACCCAGCGCATCCAACTCGAATGCGCTGGATTCGATGTACCCAAAAGCGAATTCGCCAATCATATCGCAAGATTTGGGGTATATACACTGCTCAAGCTCAACACTCTGACAAAGAGTGCAGTTCAGCGAACTGTGGAAAATTACTTGGCCGTCAATGCGTTACACTACCTTGTCACCTCTCTATAGAGGACTGTGGGTACATTGGATGTCGACTGAAAAATCCAGTAGGATTCTGCAGCGTAAAGTACCACGCTGGGCCTGCCCCAGCTGGAAAAGCGCCATTCCTACACTTCCGCCCTCAACGCACTGTCCTTCTCCGCCTCATGAGCTCTCACATGGAAGACGTCCTTGTACCTCAAGTGAGGCCGGTGGTCGCAATCGACCCGCGTTGGTGCGCTCCCCAACTCACGCAGCTTCGACAAAAGCCGCTAGAGAAGTCGCTGTCACTCACCATCGGCCGCTCATTCGTCGACATCCACAGCGGAGCCACCTGCTTTGAGAGCAAGACGCAGATGTTGTCAAGCCGGAGACTGCTGCTGGATGGAAGCCAGACACCGATCGCAAACTACAAGCCGAAGCCGTTCACGTTCAAGCCCATGACGTCTGTTCGTGCCGGATCGAGCCACTTGGGTGCGCCCATGTTCCAGATCTTCGCTCGGTACTATCGTGGCGACGGAACGACCGTCCGCGTCGTGTTCAAAAATGTCCTGAGCGGCGTCGAGTGCGAGCTTGGCTTCAGTGGCGACTGGCGCATGCGTGACGGCTGCTTCTGGTTGGACCGAGGCCGGAAGGGTACCCGTGAGCTGGTGTCGAAGATATATTGCCCCGAGGGCGTGAAGCGAACCAGTTACCATATTGACATCGCGGCAAACATGGACGCCGCGTTGATCGTCATGCTCTGCGCCGTTCTCACGGACAAGCAGAGCCAGGACGAGAATTATGATGTGGAGACCAAGCCTAGTCCTCTTGGAACTACGATCTAGTGAGAACAGTGCCAACGTCTATGGCTTACATCCTTGGGTTTATACTGATAACAAGCATACCTCATCATGTCAGGCGGAGCTTTCACTCAAGCTCAAAATCACATGGGAAATGGATTGATGTGTTTCACCTCAAGAGCAGAGGAATACGCCACAGCTCGTGGCTGCGTGCTTTGATATGTTTCTCAGCCAGCTGTGTATGCGTGTCGTTTCTTCGTCCCCGCCCAACATCAACATACCTTGTCTCCTCTTTGTAGAGGCCAATGGCTGCAATGGATGTGGAGGATATTGGGTACACGATCGCCCTTGCGCCCCCGATCCAGCCAGAAACAGGCATTGCGCCGGTGCCAATTTCCAACGAGCCCGATCTCACACTCCACACCGCTCAGGACGTTGAATATGACGCTGACGCTGGAACCATCGCCCTCTTTGTATCGAGACACAATCTTGAAAATGGGTGCCCTGACGTGATCTGGGCCGGCGTACACGGAGATTTTCGGTTTGAATGAGAAAGTCTGCTGTTTGTAGTTGGCCACTGGTGTCTGGCTGGCGTCAAGCAGAGTCACTCAACTTGACAATAGATGCGTTTTGGTCTCAAAACGTGGGCTGCTGCTTGTTTTGCTGATGAACGTGAGGCCGGAGTGGAAGGTATGCAGCTTTTCCTGAAGCTTCACGAGTTTATCGACGCAGAAGCGAGAGTCAATAGCAGCGACTGGCCTTGCTTGAGCCACGAGCGCAACGTCTTGCATCTGAGAGCTGGAAGAGTCCATGGGTCTGTCACACAAGACTTTGGTTGTGTGTCCTCGGGAAATTCAAGGTTTTCGATGGCTTGATAAACGCAGAACCTCCAAGCAAAGACAGGGGATATCAAAAACACCCCCACGACCAGACAAAACCTGGCCTATACTTCCAACTGTTAGAGTTTAACACACATTGTGATAATCTGCCAACTTTTTCCCAGGTCACAAGTACGTGTACTGATATCCCTTAAGAGCGCTCTGAACATGCTTGGGTCTTGACCGTCCAACGTCGACTACACCGATCGACCTCCCAGGCCACCTGTGTACCGACTGCCGCTGTCTCACCAACTGCTCCTCCTGCTCTACTTCTTGTTTTCAGCTGCACGCCACTTGCGCCTCGTCCGTTCACACACGTTGTCGCGCGCCATGGTCTCTTGCTCTCACACCAAACGTGCGTCCAGCAACTCTGACACTGGGTCTAGATTCAACGTGTGCTGCAACGCAGCAGATGCTGTCAACTCCGACGTCCAACATGTCACGCCCTAGTCCATTCGTCGGTGCGACCGGGGGAAAGCGCATGGACTGGACGAGCTGGCTAATGACTGGTATCGGAACAATAGAGAATCAATCTCCCCGATCCTTTGTCGTCAATTTAATATGTGGACCAGAGCCGGAATCACGGCGGGCAGCTTCCAAGAAGCCCATATATCATGCATCAAGAAGAATGCTGCCGCTTCGGCTCCGCTTGACCACCGTCCGATTGCTCTACTCAACACGGACTACAAGTTGTTTACGAGAATCTTCGCTGACCGGCTACGTATGTCACTACCGGCCAATATCCATCCACTCCAGGCAGGCTTTGTTCCCGGTCGGAACATCGCCACACCCATCAACACCTTCCTATCGCTCCAACGATTAGCCAAGCAAGACCCCAGGCTCTGGTCAGCCTACATACTCCTGCTCGACTTCGCGAAAGCGTATGACTCCCTGAGCAGGGAGTTCCTCATAGCAGTACTTCACCACTTTCGTTTCCCGGCCGCATTCTGCAATCTCGTCCACGCGCTTCACTCCAAGACTTCGTGCAGGTTTCTAGTCAATGGTTTTCGGTTGCGCAAGGTCGACGTCTTCTGCGGCATCAGGCAGGGGTGTCACTGTTCACCATTGCGCTAGATGTCTTGTACAAATCCTTGGGTCAAGACTCTGCGGTCGTCGGCGTCCCGATCGTAAACTCAACCCACGAAGTCACCATCAAAGTCGGAGGCTTTGCGGACGACACAGCTGTGCGTGGAGTCGACGGTGAGAGCCTACGACGGATCGCAGACAGCCTTGCCGAGTTCGGTGTTGCTTCCGGACTCAAGATCAACGCCAAAAAGTCTATATGTGTCCCTCTCGGGCCTGGAGCCTGGGAGCTATTGGCCAGCCAGACCATATTCTCGGTGCTGGGAGATCGTGAACCCTGCCGATATTTGGGAGTCCTGGTGGGGAAGACCCAGAAATACTCGGCAACTGGGTCAAATGCCTTCAAGCACTCTGCGTCATGCTCACATTGGGCTCACCCAAAACTCACACGGTCATCCAGCGAGTGTCCACCTTTGCACATGTGATGTCGTCGTCTAAGGTCTGATGCCCCAGGGTTGCGGCAGGAGGTGATTGGTCACAAGTATGCGTCAATAACACTTGGCTCAGTAGGTGCTTGTTGCATAGTCGGAGCCCAACCCGATGCCATCCGGTCCGCCAAGGCCCGACGAGATGTCTGGCAGTCACCACCTTTGAGGTGAAAGACGTTGCTCCTAGAAAATTTGACCGATACGCGCTGGTAAAACCGTTTAGAGGCCACACCGGGACGATACGCATGTGCCCGTCGTAGTCTGTCCGCTTTGCCTTGTTGCCATTGCTTGAGTTTGAGTTGGAGGAGTTGGCACACCCGTGCTTCTGGACGACGACGCCCGAATGATGGTGCTACTGCTCCTTGGTCGGGTTTCCGTAACTCATCCGCGAGCCTCCGAACGCCTTGTCTGTGCGTGTTCCGCATTTGGTTTTGGCCGTGCGTGCAGCCTCTATATAGTCCAACTTCAACGCCAGTTTGGCCTCGTCCCCCCAAACTCCAGCGGTGGTCGCCCGATCAACCGGGTCGACAAGTGACGAGGCATTTAGAGAGGTCTCGATCTGCACGATCGAAGAAATCATCCGTGATCTTGGACGTTGCGATCTGAGCACACGCTGGTGGTGGGTAAATCTTCCTACCGGTCTTCATCCTAACCGGCATCCCCGGGTTGCAACTCGTATCGCGACCGCGTCGTGGTCTGATCGTGGCCCGATTGGATCCGTGTGGATGTTGCGTTTCCAGTGGGCCATCGATGCACTGAAATAACAACGGTCGAGGCGGCTGGATTCCGACCCAGTTGACTCGGTCGTATACCTGTAGGTATGGTGATCATACCAGAAGGGGGTGCAGTCCCGACTCGCTGTCACATGCTCCACTTCCTCCTGTAGGGTATCTCCCAGGTCCCACCGTCTTAGGAGGTTGCGAAGGGCCGGTGAGTCGTGGTCCGTAGCGGACGCAAATGTTCTGTCGGCTTGCTGATGTAGTCTGCAGTTGAAGTCGCCGCCGAGGATCATCGGATCCTCGTCATCAGCTAAGTGCGCAAGCTCGTGGAAGAGCTGCTCTCGTGGCTGCTTGACGGTCGGCGCGTAGACATTGAATAACGTCATGTCGTTCCAGCAACCTGTACCTTGATGGCCATCCAATGAGGCGTCCAGAGAGGCTCCCACATGGGTTGAATCACTGTGACTCCAGCGTAGGGGTTCATCAATACGCCAACTCCTCCTTTCCTGCCCTGTGAAGGGCTCGAGTAGGAAAGTTGCGATGAGAGCTGAGCGTTGTCGTACCCCCAGTGACGGCCGTGCATCCTTCTCATCGCGTCCACCTCGGATGACTCGACGTGGGTCTCCTGGAGTAGGACGATAGCGAACTCCCGTCTGAGCCTCGTTGTCGATATGCATCGAACCATGCATTTAAGGTTGAATATGTCGTGGACATGCCCATGACATATTGGGTACTATGGCCGGAGGAGAGTTCATGCTTCAAGAGCGCCTTCCTCTTTCGCAGTGCACGGGCTCTCGATTTGACTGCTATCTTCCTGGCCTCTTGAAAGTCCGTCCGCTGCCTCGCATGGAAGTCGATGGCTGAGACTCGAGGGAAGTAGGTCGGGAGCTTGGTCTGGTTGTGTCTTGCGGGGAGATTGTATGCCTTCCCAGGGGGTTGCCTGCCTCCAGGATCTCCAGTACCGACTACGCACGCCGCCTGATCGCTCTTGACGTGTCTTATTGCGAGCATCGCCATGGCGGACCGCGCCTGGCACGCATCCGCCTCGCTGCTCGGAGTGCCGAACCGCGAGAAGGGCTCCGTATCGGAGCCCTTAGTTGAGACGAGGCGTGGGTGCTCACCAGTGACATCTTCGTCCCCGAGAAGGAGAGAGGACGTGCTGATGCTACTTTGCGAAGATCTCGCCCCGATCTCCACGCGCGAAACACTCCAGTCAGCGTCGACTAAGATGGCTGTTATGCTGGACCGGGGAAGGCTTCGCTGGGCGTTGTCTAAGATGTCGTCGAGTATGACGTCCCCTCGGGTCTCATCTTGGTCCCACGGTGAGCACAATACAGTCGACCGGGGTCTCCACTCCCACATCAAATATGGCATGACAAGCGCCAGTGCCCAGTGGTCTTGAGACATATCGGTTGGGCACACCCCATACATCGTTCCAGGGTAGGTCCGAGTGAGGCGATCCCAGCGGGTTGGATCATTGGCTATGTTGTATTGGGCACTTGCCGAAGCCGTTGCTTCGATGGCTTTCGCCCAGCCAAGGAAGTAGGCTGCCGCTTAGGGCTGCTCCTCGCGTCCCGTCACAATCCTGCGCACGTAGGCCACCTGAGCTCTGGCTGTTTGTAGGCGTCCCCAGTATCTGATGGTGGTTGTGCCTATATCCTGAGCGGCCAGCTCTGGATAAGGTAATCGATAGAAGAGGTTCGTAACCAGCTCGTGCAGGTCATCGTCGGTCCAATCCACCTTATGCAACTCGGATATCTTCGAGAAGACGTAGGGAGTAGCTGGTCCAGCTCGTGGGTTCCCGTACCAGCGTTTACGGCGTCATCATTCTTTTTCCGGAATGCACGTGCGTTGCATCTAGCTGCGATGGGGCCGTTGTCGTGTCTCCAGTTAAGTTGCAGGAGTTCTACATAAGCCTCGTCCCACTCGATCGTCACCGTCTTCATGCCGCGAGTGACTCCTCGTCCCACCCTCGGTGTCGCCACTGCTATGTTCGGGGCCGGCGTGTCCACGCTGGGCTGTGGGCTGGGGTCGGGGTCATCATCGAATTCATATACCGTGTCTTGATCGATCACGTCCCACCCCATAAGTCGGTGAACGATGCCGAGTCGATCACGCATGCATGGGTGGTAACCATCCGGCTCGCACCGGAGGTAGGTGTCATAATCATGTTCAGCGAACCGGACGGCTTGGTAGTGGTTGCCTCCCTTCCATCGACATAGCGCCAAGATGATCGGCATGACTCGGTGCTCTCCACAGACGTTGATGAATTGATTAAATGTCTCCATGGCGAGCGATATTTCGAAGCCAAGCTCGTGCAAGTCGCCGTCCAGCGCCTGTCGTGACCGAGACGAGTTGCCATGGACCCGAATGCTGCCGTCCTTGAAGACGTCTAAGGCATAGACTGGCTCCCTGAGTTTAACTGCTGCGGCCAATACTTCAGACGGGCCGGCCCAGTATCGTGGAGGCGCTGGATCTTCGACCAGAATCTCCGCGGACGGTTCGAAATGAGCGTTGAGTTCTTGACACACGTCCTCTGCTGTGGCAAATTTGTGCCAAGGGGCTTCAGGCATAATTCGTTCCGCACGTAAGAGTAGGGTAGAGTGGCTCTCAGGTCCAAAATGAAGGACGGCGCAGTTCAATGCTTGAACAGTCTGGAGGATTTGTTCTTTGTGTTGTTGGACTTCGTTCTTGATGGCTTCACTATTGTATCGCAACACTGTTCCCGCGCCAATGCCAGTCACAGCAACATGCAATGCAGCCCAAAAGCAGTTCCCATTTGCCGGTACGTCAACGAATCGGCCTCCGATCCCGCGCAGCCAGGGAGCGAGTTGTCGAGCCCTCACTTCGGTTGGGAGATCGCCAAGACATTCAAAGGATGAGCTAGACGATGAGTCCGCTGCTTCCAGATGACCTGTCTGTTGGTCCGTGCCATCTCTTGAGCCGGTTGGGGTCGTCATGTCCGGTGCGGCTGACTTGGCATACGTTCGAGGAATCGTTTTCTGGACGAGCCCTTCAGACACGAGGTCAGCTGGTAACGTGAGTGCCGACTTGGTTGTCTTGGGTTTAATGATTCCTTTAACAAGGCCAACGCTTCGCCTGAGTCTGTCATTTAAGGCCTTGGCCTTTGCTCCTCGAGGTCCCGCTCCTCCGTGCCGACTGCTGGAGCCACGTGGCGTGGGTTCTGCAGCCGACTGTCCGTGAGCAGCCTCGAGTGCGCATGTTGTTTCTTCCACGAGAGGGGTCACCGTATCCCTCACTGTCCATTCCTCGGGCCACGCCGGCGAACAAGCACCGTCCGCCATGAGTGCGTCGCCTTGCTCTTCGGCCACATCTGTCACGTTGAGGTTCATGTCAGAGCCTTGAGTGGGCGGTGTTTCGTCTACGATGTCGAAGACCTGATCCCTTTCTGCGTCCATGCAGATATCCCCATCACGTTCCGGCTGGTACTGATACGATTCCGCGGTATCCGTCGGAAGCATGGTGTCTGCTGAGACGGGTGATGCTTGTTGCTGAAAAGCTCCTTGGATGCTAGATCGAATTTCTTCTCGTCTCCTATCGTCAACCATCCCGGCGACTACTGTAGCCGTTGCCCTTCGTCCGTGCGGCGCCGTGATCAGGAGGGCTGCTGCCTGTTGATGTTCCGCAGTCTTCTCCAGAGCTGCCGCTACCGCTGCAGCTGCCTGATTGGCCGCTTCTTGAGTCGCCTTCGCTTGCTTCTGGAGTTTGACTAGTCGTACTTTGGATTTTTTTTGCCAATTTCATCTTGCTCTCGCTGATTTCTCAGCCGGTTTCTTGCCTTTCTTTTTGCTGTTTTGAGGGCCAAACCAACCATCTTTTGCATTGTTGCTGGCAGGGCTCGAGACTGCCACAAGACGAGGGGCTGTAGGTTGGGGAGGACCTGCGACAGGTCTCGGTGCCAGAGTAGCAATATCCGTGGATCGTCGTACTAAGGGTCCTTCGTCCTTATTTTTAGCAATCTTCACCACCGTAGCTGCCGACGCGTCTGCAGTGGCTTGAATGCGTTGAACTCGTTCAGTCATTCCCATACGCAGTAGCTCATCATCCGGCACGGGTGGGACCGAAGTGATCTCCTCAGAGAAGTCTCTGTGATGTCTCATGTTCACCTTACCGGCCGGTTGCTTGCGCTGGGAGCTGGTGTGCTCTGGGTTGTAACATTGAAAGCACGGGATCAGCGGAAATCGTCGATGGTGATGCAGATAGATAGTATGCTTTCCTGCAGTGATGTGAGTCACACCCTGGAGCTCGATAGGGCATGAGGGGTTTTCATACACCGCGATGAAGAAATTTGGATCGTAAGCTGCTTGCTGGTTCTTCTGGTGACGGCTGAGCGATACTAAGCCTGTTGCCATGCACGATTCGAGGATCTGCATCATCTCCGTTGCCGGAATTCCGTCCACGAGCACTCGTCGAATACTTCAGCGCGTGTTTGTCGGCCGTCATGCTGTGGAGGTTGGCACGATTGTCTTGAGCTGCCATCCGGGATTTGCTGAGGAGTTGGACGCGCACTCCGTCGAACAAGATGGTCCTGAGATGCCATGCGTCTGCCGTTCGATGGTCCGGCATGACGAAACGAATTGCGCGGTCAGCATGACTGTAGATGCGCTTGGCCAGGTGGATGAGCTCGCCAGTGATTCGGAAGTCATCCATCTTCGTCGTGTGAGAGCGAAGGAGTTGCGTGAGCAGCGTGGTGGCCGCTAGATGTTTTGGCATTCGGATGGCGGCCGGGATAATCGCGATTGGTTGTCCTTCGAGTTGTTCTTCGAGATACTGGAGGTACGCAACGCGCATGCGCCGCGGGTGGGTACAAGCGAGGAAGCCCGGCGGCGCATCGAGCACCAGGATCCTCATGACCCACGCTATCAGGGCCTCCTCGTCGGGTATCATATCTCGAAGCTTGTGGTCGGGAAGCGCATTCCAGGGAAGCTCTGCCACCGTGCGCAACCGGGCTTCCCATTGTTTCGGTGTCTCCGGCGTTTCGTATCTCCTGGCCTGTCCAGTGAGTTACTCAGGATCGACCCATCGCCGCGAGGCGCTGTAGGATCGAGATTACCACCACGTCCCCGCTCCGCATCCGTGCCAGGTTCAGGGGGTGGTCGGTCCACGTACGCCCACTTGGCATTCCCTGCTCCACCGCCGTCCATTCGGACGTGTGCGATGGCGTTAGGGGAGGGGTTGCGATACAAAGCCCAAGTGATCGCTCTTCCGTGCGCTTGGGGAATGCCGGTTGGTTGAAATTGCGACTTGTTCGGTTGGCCGCAAATAGGGAAGTATACTACATGGGAACTCGCCGTTCCCACCGGTTGGTGTTTTCCCAGTGTCTCTCGTCAACAGGTGTCCGAGATACACCACCGAGATTCATAAGCTTTGTGGATGGTCGGTCACTAGGAGTGACCTGCACCGATATCCCGAAACAGATGTCTGTACTGCCTTGAGCTTTGATACAAAGAAATCCACAAACTCTCGTCGAAAACTGTCGCTGTGGATATTTGGCTTCTCGTGCTTTCTTTGCTGGTCCGCCAGCACGACGAAGATCCATCCGGACAATTAATGTTATGTTTATTTTGGGAGCGACATCAATCCAGCTCGTCATTCTTGAGACGTCGTCCGAGCAATAGGCCGCGCTTCAGCCACGAGCACGTCTTCCATGGGAGAACTCATGAGGCGGGCGTGAAGGAAAGACTGTGTGCTGAGGGCGGAAAACAGGAATGGCTTCTTCTGTGGATGATGACCTGTTGATTGAGTGATGGAATTTACGATGGTTGGTGGACTTGAGGGATAATGCAAGCACGCAAATTGTCAACGCTGAAGTCGAGTTCTGATTGCAAGTTAATATCAATTACTACTCAGCCTATCAAATTGATTTCTGCTGGAAACAGTCATTCATTTTAACCAGCAGTTCAATGCGTTCGTTGTCGTTTGGTGGTCATATCGTAGCCTTCTGACCTCTC
>JAADVQ010000702.1:0-11174 GCA_023335835.1 Elongisporangium senticosum
ACTTCAAGAGCCTTAGGATCGAGTCGTCCAGCCCATCATCGGGATCGTCAACTACGTCGGAACCCTGCTGCGAGTAGCTCATTCTACGGCAGTGTGAACACTTTATACCAATGCCAGCCACAAGAGCGACAGCTTCGCGTTCGCCATGACGCAGCTGAACCGGTGCTACGTGCTGGACTGCTTCAACGGCAATACCAAGTCGGCGGTCTGGGATCCCCACACGAGCGACACCCTCGTATTCTACAAGGATGTGTTGTGGTCTGGCCAGTCCTATTTTAAGTACACGACTGCGACGACCAGCTCCCACGCCACATTCTTCAACACCATCTCGTCTGGCAAGTGTCCAGACGGCCCTATGATTCCACCTGCTTCACTCTGGATCGAAATGCTCTGCCTTGAAGGCGACTAATACTGCGGACTACTATACTAACTTTCTTGATACAAACTCAGACAATTTCTAGTACTTTACATAGAAGTAATAATACTTGTATGCTCTCGCCGTATAACTAAATACATGGCAGGACTCTAGTATGTCACTCAATCGCGGTACTTGATTGATTCGATTAGAGGAACCGTCCACTATAGCAGCCATTTCCTCTACTGTGTAGCTGCTCGCTGGCACAGGCGAAATGGCGTCGACCGGCGGCGGAGGCGGGCTGTCCAGCAGCGAATTCAAGCGCAAGAAGGAGCTGGACGAGGCGCGCCGCAATGGCACGCTGCCCCCGGAGCAGGACGCGGACGGCAACCTCATCAACCCGCACAACCCCGAGTATATCAGCAAGCGGCCGTGGTACTTGGGCGACTCGGAGTCGTCGCTCAAGCATCAGACGCTGCAGAACCAGTCGCACCTGCTCTCGATCCACGAGGCCGACGATCTCTATCTGCGCGGCAAGAAGAAGGCGGTCGGCTTTGTGCAGGCTGCAGCCACAGCCGCGGGGCCGCCGCGCAAGTGGCGCAAGGGCGCGTGCAAGAACTGCGGTGCGATGAGCCACAAGACAGTCGAGTGCGTCGAGCGGCCGCGCAAGGTGGGCGCCTGGAAGACCAACAAGGACCTGCAGAGCGACGAGGTGCTGGTGGACGTGCGCTCGCAGCAGTACGGCAAGCTGGCCTACGACGCCAAGCGCGACCAGTGGCTCGGGTACGACCCGAAGGACCACTCGAAGACCATCCAGAGGTATGACAACATCGACGCGGCGCGCAAGAAGCTGCGCATGGAGCAGGTGGACAAGGAGCTGCGCGAGTCCTCCTCCAAGAACAAGAAGAGCCGCAAGGACGGAGACCAAGCGTCCAACTCGGACTCGGACTCGGACTACGAGTCGGATGCGCAGTCGTCCGAAGATGACGAGTTCCGCGACCGCGACGAGGGCCCTATGTTCACGGAGCGTGTGGCTCGCCAGGGCGGCGTGGGCGGTGCGCAGATGAAGACCACAGTGCGCAACCTACGCATCCGAGAGGACACAGCCAAGTACCTGCGCAATCTCAACCCGGAGTCGGCCTACTACGACCCAAAGACGCGGTCCATGCGCGACAATCCCAACCCGGAGCTCAATCCGGAGGACAATGTGTTCATCGGCGACAACATGGTGCGATTCACGGGCGACGCGGAGAAGCTGGCGTCCCAGCAAATGTTCGCGTGGGAGGGCTACACCAAGGGCGTGACGGAGATCCACCCGCTGGCCAATCCGTCGCAGGCCGAGTTCATGAAGAAGCAGTACGAGCTGAAGAAGGCGGCGCTGGAGCAGGAGAAGAAGCGCAAGATCCTGGACAAGTACGGCGGCCAGGCGCATCTGGAGGCCCCGCCCAGGGAGCTGCTGCTGGCCCAGAGCGAGAGCTACGTGGAGTACTCGCGCGACGGCCGCGTGGTCAAGGGCCTGGAGCGCGCGCCCGTCCGCTCCAAGTACGTGGAAGACGTGCTGGAGAACAACCACACACGCATCTGGGGCTCCTGGTACGACCGTCGCGAGCGCTCGTGGGGCTACGCGTGCTGCCATTCTAAGGTGCGCAAATCCTACTGCACAGGCGAGGAAGGCAAGCGAGCCATGGAGAGTGTGGCAGCGCAGAACACAGTGCCCGTGGCAGAGCAGAGAGCCATGCTGCCGCCCAAGGAGGTCTCCGAGACGGCTGGCAAGGACGACAGCGGCGCCAGTGTGCTGCAGAAGCGCAGTGAAATGTACGGAGAGAACGTGGCGGTGGATCTGGACGCCAAGAAGCTCAAGAAGGCCATGAAGAAGGTCGCCAAGCAGCAGGCGCAGGCCGAGATGGACGACAAGAAGCGCAAGTACAACTCCATGAGCAACTACGAGGTCGAGAAGGAGGAGATGGAGGCCTACAAGCTGCTCAAGACGCGCGGCGACGACCCCATGGCCAAGTTTTTGGGCAAGGACGACGTCCTGGAGGAGTAGGAAATACAATAGCTGATGAATAACGAGAGTTCCATTGCGTTAATGGTAATCGCTAGTCGTCTGTATGTATGTACTCTGCTGTCGCCTGCGTGAGGAAGGTGGTCGCAGTGTCTGGAGTTGGGTCTCTATTCTTCCAGCGGGAAGAGCTCGTCCAGCAGACGCAGGGTGTCTTCGGGCGACTTGACCGAGTGGCCGATCGTGCGCGCGTCCGTGAAGATCTCAAAGTCGTTGCCGCCCTCGTGGGTCTTATCGCCGAAGAAGTGGATCTCGTCGTAGTCCTTCGGGTCCAGGAAGCGCAGGCAGAAGGTCTTGTCCCAGCCGCGCGGGAACACGTCGAAGGAGATCTGGCCGCCGATCGAGTATGTGAGCTCGTACTCGGCGAACTCCTGCTTGAGCTTCTCCACGAACGTCTTGCGCACGTTGTGGATGTGGTCGTAGCGCTCGAACTCGTCGCGCTCCTCCTGCGAGCAGTTGCGGCCGATGGGCGAAACGTTGATCATGCCCATGCGGAACTCAATGAACGTGCCACTGCAGACACAATCGGTTCAGAACGGGCTACACACAGAGAAGGTTCAGAATGGAGTACACGCACCGCTTGACGGGGATGTCCAGGTCTGCCACGTAGCGCAACACGAAGTTCACGAGGCGGTTGATCTGCTCGTTCGTGAACTGCTTCTTCAGGCTCTAATACAACAGACAAGCGCAATATGAGCATCTATGCATTGGAAATTGCAATGGGCAATGGCTCCGTACCGTCTCGCCGATCATGGCGCCGTTGTGGTAGGCCACGAGGCCGTTCTCCGAGAAGCTGTAGTCGAACTCGTTCACCACTGCGCAGCACAGCCACGGTCATGCTTCAGGTCCTCCCAACGCACACACAGAGCCAACGAACGCACCGTTTTCACCCAGCTGCTCCTTCTGCTTCACGAGATCCGATCCGCCGACGACACCGATAGTGATCTGCTGGCGGAGCTTGGCGATGCGCTTCGTCATGTTGGGTAGCACGGTCTACAAACTCCCAGCGCAACTGTTGAGCCCCCTTTCTGCATGCGTATGGTCATTGGTCATATCCCTCACCTTGCGCGCGGCCGTGAGCGTTCCATCGACGTCGAAGAGCGCGATGATGCGAGGGTTACGAGGGGCCATGGCGGACGGAGGCGGCTTGGGGGCGGATCGCTTCGAGGGGGCGTTTTGCAAACTGAGCACCGCACTTGCTCCCCTTGTCGCATACTCCGATCAAATCACCCAATCACCCGATCTTGTCAAAAGCTCAATCAAAACGCAAAAACACACATTCACGGTTCAATGGGTTGAGAACCGGTCTGGGCCCGTGGCCCGAGAGGAGGGAGCGGAGTGGAGGGGAGGCGGAATAACTTATTTCATTGTTTTCCCTTTTGCACGTGCGAGTGCGCGCATTGGGAGGCGGGAGTGATGATCTCCTCGGCGGCGCATGCCGAGTGCGTGCGGCTGTTGGAGCTGCTGACCAACAAGCGTGTGCAGGAGAGCTGGTCCTGGGTGTTCATGACGCCTGTGGACATCCCAGGCTACGACAAGATCGTGAAGAAGCCCATGGACCTGGGCACCGTGCGCAAGAACCTCGGCTCCAAACCGTCGCGCTGCCGGTTCAAGACCCACGAGAAGTTCGCGCGCGACGTGCGGCTCGTGTTCCAGAACGCGCTGCTGTACAACAAGGACGACCAATCCGTGAAGGGATCGGTGTACGACGCCGCCCAGCATCTGCTGAGAGTGTTTGAGACGGCTTACGCCAAGTCGGTTGACACGGTCCTCAAGGACGACGTGAACGAGCAATCGCCACCAGCGGCGACACACAGCGCAGCGGATGCCGATGCAGCGGAGCCGCATGCACCAGCGTCCTCGCATTCGACCAGCAAGGAGGAGCGCGCCTCTGGGTCAACGGAAGCAGCGGCGGAATCGACTTCATCGCACAAGCATCACCACGGAGAGCACGGAGAACGCAAGCACAAGAAAGAAAAGTCCAGCAAGAAGGAGAAGAAGTCCAAGAAGAGCAAGAAGAAGAGCAAGGACAAGGACAAGGAACGCGACAAGGATCGAGATCGCGAGAAGAAGCATTCCTCGTCGTCATCGTCGAGTAAAAGCCATCATCATCACAGCAGCAGCAGTCGTCATGGGGAAGGCAAATCCAGCAGTAGCAGCCACAGTACCAGTGCTTCCGGTGCAACCCCTTCTGCCGCTCCAACGCCAATTAAAGCTGAATCAAGTCCGAGTGTGTCATCGACAGCAGTTCGTGTTTTACCACCTGCTCCTGCTGTTGTTACTCCAGCGGTTTCCACAAGTGTAACACCGGCAACTACCCCAGTTGCTGCGTCTACGATCGTTCCTGCGGCGCCAACTAACGCGATCAAGATGTCGGATGAGCAGACGACTGCGTGTCTCTCGGTGCTCATGAAGCTGATCAAATACAAGGAAGGATCGATCAGTCCCGCAGCACCCTTTTTGCATCCTGTTGAACTCGGTCATTTTCCAGATTACCGTGTGAAAGTTCCCCGTCGGATGCATCTGTATGGTGTACAGAAGAAACTTTGCAGCGGCGGTTATTCCGATTTGGATGCGTTTGCAGCAGATGTGCGACTGATCTTTTCGAACTGCTTGGTTTACAACAGCGATGTGGTATTGAGCAAGATCATGCGCAGCCATGCTGTGACTCTTATGAAGCTATTCGAGACGCAATTTGCCAAGATCGGCGGCCATTGGCCTGGAATCCCGGAGCGATGGAAATGCCACCAGATTTTGCACGAAATCCTCGCACATCGGACGGATGGCCAGGAGAGTGCCCAATGGTTCAAGTACCCTGTTCAGACATATTATGATTCCCCTGAGCAAATCCCTTATGGATATTTCAAAACTATTAAGACCCCGATGGATTTGGGCACGGTTTCTGCACGACTGCATCTTGCAGAGTATACCCAAGTTACTGATTTTCTGAAGGACCTGCGATTGATTTTTGAAAACTGTATTCGATATTGGAAAACTGACCCTTTCGGTCAGACCTATTGTGAATCTGCCCAGATGCTTCTGCAACTTGTTCAGACGAAAACGGTAGAAGCGTTTGGATCAAGTTCTATGACTGGAGCTGTTGCATCAAGTGAGACAAAGGAGAAGTTGTCAAAGCATCACAAGTCGTCGTCGTCTTCTGCATCAGTGTCGAAAGTTGCAGTATCAACATCTCATCACCGCACAGATGCCCGTGAGGGAGATGAACACCACAAAAATAGCAAGAAATCGTCAAAATCATCGAAATCGTCGTCGTCGAAGAGTGATCTTTCCGGTGCTAGTGCATTCGCTGAAAAAGAAACATGTTTGACGATTCTGAAACAACTACGTGCGCACAAGATGAAAGGTTATCGTGGCATGGAAATTTTGACCGCGGGGCCATTTTTACATGCAGTTGATACGACCAAGTACCCAGATTATTTAAAAGTAATTTCGGAGCCTATGGATTTTGCCAAGATTGAACGCAAACTCAAAAGCGATCGATACACAAATGTGAATGCTTTCAGCGCCGATGTCCATTTAATTTTTTCAAACTGTCATCAGTATAACAGCGATCCAATTGAAGGTGCCGATATTCGTGCGATGGCCAGCAACCTTCGAGATTATTTTGTTGAGTTATACACTGCGAAGTTGGGAAATCCAGATGGAAGTCAAGCGGCAGTAGCCACGCTTGCAAAGGCATTACCACTAGCAGATCCAAGTTCAACAGTTTCTCGAGAATCGTCGATTAATAAACCACTGGGCAATGTGATTACAGGGAAATCAAAATCTTCAACGAGCTCTTCGCGTTCCGAAGCTAGTGCAAACTCTGCGTCGTCATCATCAGTGAAAAAGCTCAAGAAAACACCGTTATCGTCACCAGTTAAGCGTGCATCGACGGCACCCAGTGGCGCTTCCAGTAGCCAGCTTGCGAATGAAAAACCTTTGTCGGCATCCATTTCTTCTGGTCCTGCAGGCTCATCATCTCGTAGTGCTATTGCAGATCCGATCAAGTCATCCTCATCAACACTATCGGCTTCGTCGTCTGTCTTGGAGTCAAAGCTCAAGGATGTGAAATCAGAACGGGCCACAGCTAAACCATTGACTATTTCTACGGTTGAGGCTGCTGTATTATCTAGCTCTTCTCACGCAGCTGACGACGCTGAAGCCAAGAAGCGCAAGAAAGAAAAAAGTGAAAAGAAAAAGGAGAAGAAAGAAAAGAAGAAGAAAAAGGAAAAGAAGAAGGAGCGCAAGGAGAAGAAAGACAAGTCGAAGCACTCATCTTCTTCGTCCAGCTTGGCAGTGGAGGTAAGAACTGTTCGGGAGATGAAGAGGTTGCATACTTTTCGCTCTAACGTTTCCGTTTTTTCTTTCGTGCTTATAGAGCCATGCAACTACAGCAGTGCCGGTACCAAGTGCAGCACCCCCAACACCATCTGCATCAGCGCATGTTCTTCCTGCAGCGCCTAAGCCGACGAAATCATCAGTTGGATCGAAGTTAGCATCGATCGACACACAGACGGCACGTTTGACTGGTTCAACAAGCAGCAAAAAGAGCAGCAAGAAGAGTAGCAGCAAGAAGAGTGACTTGTCTTCCTGGGAAAGCTCTTGTGAACGTGTGCTAAATAAGTTGCAGAAGATTGAGCACGTAGCAAAACTGCATTTCGACCAACCACTGGTAGAAGTTTTCCCGCAATTGATGATGGAGTACAATCGACTCATCTCGGAGCCCATGGATCTACGAACGCTTCGAGAGCAACTTCTCGCGCATGCACTTACGACTCCTGAATTTATTCGCAAGGGAAGGTTGATATTCCAGAATGCCGTCAGATTTAACTGCGCGGATGACCCAGCGTCTGTGCATGTTCGAGAAATGTCGTCGCACTTGCTGTGGTATTTTGATTCCCTTTGTGCCGAGCACCATTTGGTGGCTGGAAGCACTGATGGAGGAAGTAGTTCTCCGCGTTCAGTGCTACGCAAAGATAGAGCTGAAGTGGTGAAGACTGTTCCAGTTGAAGTCAAGGCGAAAGAGTGTTTGCGCCTTTTGCGAGTTCTCAATAGCCAGAAGTACGACAAAAATTGCTGGCCGTTCCGTAAGCCGGTGAAAGTTTTGTTCCCAGCGCTTTCGACGGAATACTTTACGATCATCAAGAACCCAATGGATCTCGCTACAATCAGCGAGAAGGTGACAAACGCAGCGTACTCCACACACGGCGACTTTATTCGTGAAGTGCGACTCACGTTTGAGAATGCCATGATTTATAATCGTGCCGACAAAGAGCGCGAAGGATGGAGTGTTTACGCCGCTGCTAAGCATATGCTAGCGATCGTTGAAGATTTGTGGGGAGATGTTACGCTTGAGGTCATGGAGAAGATTCGCCGACGAGATTTGTTGCGAAAGGAACGGGATCGCCTGTATGACCAGAAAAAACGCGAGCACCTAAAACATGGAGGGGAACGTGACCCTACCACCGTCAAGCCAAGCAAGGTATCATCGTCACACAGCAAGTCGGAATCTTCTGCTGAAAAGGATCGTGGAGCAGCAGTCGCAGGAGTGGCATCGGCAAGTTCCAGCAGTGCACTATCAAAGAAGTCATCGTCCGCGTCCATCACAGTCTCGGCTTCTTCGCTTGCAGCTGCCGTTGCTGCTGTGGCAAACCGCGACGCAAGTGGCGCAGCAGCAGCGACATCGTCTGCTGCAGCAGCTTCCGGTGATGCGTCTACCACGCGCGTGAAGCTCCAAGTCGTGAACCGCACCAACATGGACCGAATGAACAAGTCAGAGCGCAAGGCTGAAGAGAAGCGACGGAAGCGTGCTCGCCGCGAGGAAGAGCTGGCTCGCTCCGAAAAGCGCCGCCGTACAGCAGTAGCTGCCACTGATGAAGCTCTACGCGAGGCAGAAGTGCGCAGTCGTCGCAAACTGCAGAAACAGGAGATCGCGCAGGCCATGGCGCTTCGTGAAGAGCGCGACCGAAAGACCAACGAGGCCGAGGCCGAGAAGGCCCGCGTGGCGCAGATGAAGTTCAACCCAGCAGCTTGGACTGGCGTGCTGGTGCCCGCAACGCAGAAGAGTGCCGGCTTCTGGTCCAAGAAGCGCGTCAAGCTACAAGTGCCCCAAGCCTTCCAAGCTGCCATTTCCAGTTTTTAAAGAGACAAAATATTCCGCACTGGCAAATAGCAAGAAGAACGTGAGTGTATTTTTTGTCTGGTAGTATGTTCTTGCTGTCAAAGGTGGAGAGGTGGGCGGCTTTTCGACCCAAGACCAAAAGGAAGACGACAAAGGGCGCGGGTAAAAAAAGGAAAAAACTCCCTTCCCAATCCGTTCTCTCTCTGGAGCGGCGGGCCGAAAAGCCTCGTCGACGCGAAAACGCGAGCGACGTGGAGATACAAAAAAAGGAGAGACCAAACCTAATAAATAAAAAGCCTGGCTACGCGGGTCATGCCAACGAACGGACGCGACTCTCGTCAATCCATCACAGAGAGGAAATGCTCTGGGTGACGAACGACAAGAGATTAGTCGCTGCTGGCATGGGTGACTTGAAAGAGGCTGAAGCTGTAACACTTGAGAATGAGGGGCTTCAGTGCTGAGGGTTCCTTCTTAACGGCTTCATGATCGGCTGGTCTACTTGTGTTTCTTGTGGTGGGAGGTTGCTTGCGTGGGCTGCTTGTTTGCTTGAATATTTTTTCTTCCCATAAACTAGTGCAAAACGCATGGCACGACGATTCATTTTTCTCTTGGTGCTTGATTTTTTTCTTGGTGGTGGAGGCGGGTGGAATGATTTCGTAAAGAACAAGATGATGCAACGCCCACGTTGCATGTGCGCTGCGATCAGCCCCGTCTAACGGTAATGCATTCCTTGAGGCCCACCAGTCATGGCCACCGCTGGATCATAGGGCAGACCATTACCTCCGCTCACATCCATGCCCTGCCAGCCAAATTTGTAGTGATACACCGGTCCAGGCGGCACACCACACGTATGGTAGCTGTCCTTGCAGAAGCAACCATAGTTGTCGCTGGACGACGGTGACGCATACGCTGGCAGTGGAGGGTACATGACTGGCCCTTGGTTGTTGTTGCAATGGTCCATCTGGTTGTTGCCTGCCTTGACGTGCATCGGGTACGTGTAGGCCGTGACTTCCGGACGAAGCAGGCCATACGCGAGGTGGCTAGGCACAGACACCTGCGCTTGCAGGAACAGCAGCTCCTCCTCAGGGACCTTGTTCCAGCGCGATTGGTCTTGGCTGCCGGGGGTCTCCACGCTCTCGTAAGTTCCATGCACGAGCGTGAATAGCCAGTTCTTGCAATCCCAGAGAATGTTGGGGTCCAGCTGCAGGAACTGCGCCACGAACATCAGATCCAGCGATGAATCAGCCAGCAGCAACGCCGAACCAGCCAGCGTGCTGGGCAGGAAGTCCACGGCCTGTGCATCCAGCAGCGCCGTGTCGATGACGTGGATCGCGTGCACAAACAGATCCTTGGCTCCCGAAAGATTACGCATGGGGTTCACGAAGTCCCTATTAATACACGACAGCAACAGATCAACACCCGCTTTCCCAGTCTGGAATTCATTGGACAGAAACAAAATACCCCATGGTCGTCAGCGGATGGTCCGAAGATTCGCCCGAGAGGAGAAACATCAGCCATGACACTGGCGTGACCGGGTGCAGGTTCCACTGGAGTTCCTGTGGACAGGAGGAAGAGAGTGTTAGCGTCTGATAGCAGCCTCCACAGTTAATAATATGACAGAACAACGTACCGATGCGTACTCGGCTTCGTTCTGCACGAGATCTTCCGTCGAGCAGCTGAGGTCCGAGGCGCCGTGTTCCGCGATGTACGCGGCCAGTTCGCTGGCCTTGGGTGGGTGCACCTCCTCGATCTTGGCGGCGATGAAGACGCAGGATCCGCCCAACAGCTGCAGCTCCTTCTGCACCGTCAGGATGTCCTCGTAGTGGCCCATGAGCCCCATGTCGCAGTCCTCCTCGCGCGCGGCCAGCCGGTGGCGCAGCAGCACCTGGGCGTACTGGTTGGCGTAGTGGGCCGTTTGGCGCTGCAGCGCGAAGTGCGCGCAGATCTCGACGATCCAGTGCCACGTGTAGCCGAACTGGTCGTAGGCCGGCAGGCCGGCCGCCATCGGGTACGGCAGTTGGCCGACCGAGAGCGGCGAGATACAGCCGCGCGTGGCCGCCGACTTGGACGCCGCTCGCTGCGTGCGACCGCCACGCATCTCGAACGGGCTGCTGGCGACGGCGCCGGAGGCGAACCCTGGCGGCAGCGGGGCCATGGATCGCATCGGCATAAGCGGCATGGGCGGCGGCGGTATGGCCATGGGGAAGCCGCCGTAGAACGGACTGTTGCTGCCGCTGGCGCTGTTGCGTCGCGACGGTCGATGCGCGCGCAGCAGATGCTGGTACGACAGCTCCTTCTGTCGCATGCTCAGCACCGTCATCATCTCCATCATCGTGCGTTCAATCGCTCGTCCCAAGCGGGTCGGCCCTGCTGGCTGCTGCTGCGCGGGGCGCGCTGTGCGTCTGCTCGGCCGGTGGCTCGTTCGATGCGTCGAGTGCGTCTCTAGCCGGTCGGATCGGTCTCGGTCTAGCCGCAAGCCTCAAAGCCGTCCCCCGCACTCCCTCAAGCGCGCGCTTCTTCTCGCCTTGCTTCGCGCCGTGCGATTGGGCGACAGCAGCCGGCGCCAAAGAGCGACAGAAAAGCAAGGAGGGACGGAGGAGGGGGGAGGCCCGCTCCCGCCAGGTTTTTGAGCT
>JAADVQ010000703.1:0-11171 GCA_023335835.1 Elongisporangium senticosum
AATCATCAAGTCTGTACAGTACTTCCAGTTTCCGCTCAATATCAATCTTGAATAACCAGCGCGACTCTGTATCAGGAACGCTGAATATACGCGTAGTTGCAGCGATCTGAGCCCATAGATTCATGTCTTCCAAACGTTCACCAGTGTAATCTTCGTTGCGCAAAAGCTCTGCTGCAGGATTTTGTAGTGCTCTTGAAAATGATTCAACGTCCATTGGATACAATGGATTGTCTGATAGATCCAGTCTGTTCAATATCCACCTTTTCGTGTCCGAATAACCATCTCGGGCGCGAGTCAGGCCGAAGGCTATCCAGCACCAGCATAGTTCTCGATCTCGAGCGTTTACTAACGAAAGAGTACTCGCCAAACACAGGTCTTGCACTGCATTTGAGTGACGAAGAGCTGAAAAAATAGCGGCATATTGGTCTGAGCCCAAGCCATTCATCGTCAGAGATAAATGCTTCAAAGGAGATCCTTCTTCGCGATTTAATTTAGACCTTTGCTCACCACTATGCAGGATTGTGTCGACATCGAACACTGTAGCCATAAGCATACTGAATGACATGTGTGCTTCGTTAGTCAGAGAGCGCGCGCATACGTTCTCCAAAATCAGTTGCTGGATGCCATACGATGCATTCTGTTTCATGATTTCTGCGACAACTTCCAACTCCATAGCCGATAATCCATTGCTGCCAAGATCCAAATAGCCAATAACAAACGCACGATTTTTCAAAGGCACAACTTGACTTTCATGGTCGCAGTGCAGTGCATACAGTCGCTCCAGCATCTGCATCAACAACCACAATTGCTCTGTCCGAAGTCGAGACTTCGTGAAGCGCAAACCGACCACCACGGGGCGATAACCATGATTCGCATCCCCCGATTCGTATGTCGTTCCTAAAAATGATTCAATCCCATCCAAGAGTTCACTCGTTATTACTCGGCCAGAAACGTCCAGCAGCAAGCGTGGAGTCGTCGTCTCTAAGATTCGCACCGCAGATTCAATCATTGCGCTTGACTGGCGGCTGACCACAAGATCCGAGGTCAATAAAACCCGCCAGAAGCACTGAGCACGATCGAAAGACGTGCGTGCAGCTTCGCTTGCATGTCGTTGCACCTTCTCGAAGGCATTCAATGCTGTTACCATCCGCGACGATGCACTTGTTCCGCGCAGTCGATGCAGATGCAAGACCAGCCAACGCTCCTCGATATCCACACTCAGCATCTGCTTCAAGCTCGGCAGGACATCTTCAACCATCCTGGTGTATCGAGTGAGAGAGCGCGAATGCGGCACACCAACTGACTGCATCTTTGTCCTCGCGCCACTCCTGGAAACGCTCTCGCCCTTCTCCTGTCAGCAGTCCAAACTCATCTCTCACGCCCGTCGTACTTACACGACGGACAACGGTAGACGAATGCAGACGACCCCTGGAGCACCGGCCTGTCTGCATGAAACGCGTCAACCAATTCTTTTGGCATTGATATCTTCGTGTTGATAAGATGCGCCGCCATGTACGCAGTCCTGGCTGTTCGCTACAGCGACTTTCCCTGCTTTCTTCCTGCGGCTCGCATCTCTCGTTGAACGTTGAAAGTGCAACCTTCCACTCGGCATCTGAAGAGTGATGGTCGTCGGATTCCTTACTACAGAACTATTGGCTGATATTGGGTTTCAACGATAAATTAATTATCATCCAATTAAATTGTGCTCATATTTTGTTATTGTCCAATCACCGAACGACTATTGCGTGCTGTTTTGACACGCGTGCTCAGTGACCAAGATCCTGCGGCGATGGCGGACGACGGCGGAGGGGAAGTCCCGCGAGAGCGGCCAAGCGCCCGAGACCGGCGTCGCGGCGGCCGCTCGAGAGGAAAGTCGACTCGGTCGACAGAGGAGTCGACCTTAAGCGTTCCTGTGACTGAAGACGCGGCGTCTGGGCCTGCACCCGAGTCAAAAACAGCGGAGAAAGCTCCCGTCGTTCCGCTGCACTGGCGCGAAGCTGCGTGGTTTGCATCTGGCCATGGAGATCTGTGGTTTGCGCAGTGGCTGCTGGGACGTTGCCAGGGACTGGGCGACATCACGACGCCCTCCAAGGCTGACGTCGTGGAGCGCGTGTTCCGCTTGCACCTGCTGCAGAAGCAGTTGCGCGCCGAACTTGCGGCTGGATCGCCTTCAGCCTCACCAAAGGCCTCGGCAGAGCCTTGGAGCATGCAAGCTGTCATACGTGATGTACTCGCAGAGCTGAGACCACAGCAAGAGGAACCGCGTGGTCGAGGAGCTTGTGAGCGTGCCATGGTATCGGAGCTGATGGAACTGACCACGGAGGTCCTGCTTTGTCATGCTGGTGTCGATGATCTAGACGTACTGAAGGACTGGGTCGAGTGGCTGAGTCGTGATTCTAACCCGAAGGAAGAAGATGGACCTCAGCAAAGCGATCAGATCAGTGATGCAACGTCCCACCCTCAAGAACAGGAAGTGACGGAAGCGGAAGGCACCAAAGTCAAGAAGCCACGACGCAAGAAGGAACGCCCAACGCCCGAGAGCCTAGCTGCTAAGCAAGTGACGGAATTTATGGAGTTTTTGACGGCAAAGCATAGTAACACAAGCAAGTGTTTCAAGAATGGATCGGATCTGGCAGAAGCGCACGCGCTTTGGGAACAGGAAGTGAAGTCCATCTTCGACGAGCTAAAAATCGACTTGCAAGAGGAAACGCGACGCCTTGGGGTCGTCAACCAGCTCCAGCAAACCATCCGTCGCGATGGTCGTCGCTGGAAAAACGTGCAGCTCTCGCTCTTTGGCAGCTCGTTGTCTCGTTACGGATCCAAGAGCTCGGACGTAGATATGTGTCTCATATTTCCGACCTCCAGCGACGAAGAACCAACGAAACAGCTGACTGTCAGTGCGCGACAGCTGAAAGCAATGAGTAAACCATCAGTTATCGCGCAGGATCATGCTAATGGCACAGCGTTGCTGCTGGAACTTCGTGGTCAAGTGCTCAAGAGCAAGCAAAAGGTCACACTGATGGCTGAAGAAATGAAGCAAGCGAAGGCCAAAAATCCTCACAAACAAACCAAGCAGCTCAATGCGCTGAAATTTTTCGCTGGGAATTTAGGCTTACTTTACGACGCGATTAGCGAACAACTTGGGGGTGATGGCAAGCACGAGCACACTGGCGACAATCATCATGATGCCGCAAAACCAAGTGAAGTATTCAAAGCACTTATCGCGCAAAGTAAGCGCCGCAGTGATGATTTATATCGATTGCGGGCTCTACTACAGCGAGCGAAATGTGATATTCGTTATGTGCTGAGCGGGGCACGGATCCCAATTATCCGCTTTATGCATACTCTGAGCGGTATGGATTGTGACTTGTGCTTCGATAACGTTCTGGCCACTCGCAATACTCGTCTGCTCCGCGCCTATGCGACATTAGATGACCGTGCACGGATTCTAGGAATGGCTGTCAAGTATTGGGCCAAGCAACGAGCCGTCAGCGATGCATCATTGGGCTATCTCAGCTCGTACTCATTTGTTTTGCTCACGATCTACTTCTTGCAACGGGTGGCTCACATACTGCCAAACCTGCAGCATCCTCAATTGCTTGTCGATGCGAACATCCGCCCTGATTACCAGGACGAAATCGATATTGCCTTCTGCACGGATCTTACGATGGCTCGCTCATTTCATTTAGCCAACGGTGGCTCTGAGAACGCGAGCCTCGGTATCTCAAGTTTGCTGCTCGGCTTTTTCAAGTTCTACTCTACTTGCTTTGATTTTGCCCACCACGTTGTGACGATTCGCCACCCAGAGCTGGATAAAATGGAGAAGCGAAGCCGCTGGGGACGAGAGAAGGCCAAATCGTGGCGTGTTAGTATTGAAGATCCACTGGAAACCACGCGTGATCTCGGCTGTGTCTTACAATTCAAGGCCCAGCAGCAGATTTTCGATGAGTTCCAGCGTGCCTACGAGCTGTTGTCACGTGGAGAGTCGTTCTCATCACACGTTTGCGACCCCGTGAAGCCTGCTGGAAAGGCATCAGACAAACCAGCGAAACCCACAGCGAAAGAAAAGACGCTGAATGGAGCGAGAGCGGACAAATCGAAGGGCAAACCGCAACAAGAGCGCAAGCGCGCTCCGAGACAAGATGCAGCAGTGTCTCGTGACCGTGTTTCGCCTGCCACGTTTCGTGATGGTGGGTCGATCAATGCCGACATTTCTGAAGCACCCAAACCGTCAGAGAATGGGGAACAGTCTAATTCGCGCAGTAAGCGCACACGAGAGTCCAAACGAGGAAAACGCGGAAACGAAACATCTCATGAGCCAACGAATCCTGATGAGCCGAAAGAAGCCCCCAATGCTTCAAAGGAGTCCAAATCAACGACGGACAACAGCAAAGCTCCCGCATCAAAGCATAAAGGGCAAGCGCGGCGATTCCAAGTCGAAAAAGGAAAACGCGAGCGACTCGAAGCGTAAACGAGAAAACAAATGCCAACAGCAAATGCCAGGTGATACCATCACGCAAGACGCACGGCCTCCAGCTCCAATTGCCCCATGATCTGAACAAAGAGTACATAGCAGTGACCGCTTTGCAAGAGAAGACATATTCGTTTCGTATTCATTTAGTTTCGATCTTGGTTGGAAACACTAGGACGATAACACTGCCAACAAGCGAATTTCTACTCGGTTATTCTTCAATAATTTTGAGCGACGCGACCGACAGATGCTCCGTGACAATCTTCACGAACGCAGTCACTTCGTTCAGGTCCTTTACGCCAGGCGAGCCCTTGACTTCAACACCGCTGCTCACATCGACGCCCAAGGGGCCAGCAATAGCGATGGCCTTACCAACATTGGAGGAGGTCAAGCCACCGGCCATCAAGCACGGAAGATGCGCTTGGCGAAACAAGGCAGCGATCTTCCAGTCAAACGTGACACCAGTGCCGCCCTGTTGGCCCTTGATGCTGGTGTCGAGCAGTAGGAAGTTGGCCAGACCTACAAAAGAAAAGTGATCTATCAGATGCGAGTCACCCGTGCGTTAACCCAACAATCGCAGTCTTACCTCCCTTGACGTGCTGAAGGATGCCTTCAGCATCGACGCTGTCCGTGTTGATGGTGTCAGGAAGGTGGTACACTCGGATTGTCGGGAGCTCGATATCCTTGCAGATCTCAAAGCCTTCATCACCATGCAGCTGCACGATATCCAGCCCCACCTCCTGGGCAACAGCGTTCACGGCTTCGGCAGAGTGGTTGGCAAACACACCGACGACCAACGGAGCGCGAGAGCACGCCTCGCGAAGACTCGCTGCGTTCTGTTGGAACCAATCGGGCGTGCGCGTAAAGTCCTGCACGCGGTTCTTGATGACCTCCGGGAGAATCGGTCCCTCACGCTCTCCATAGCGACGGACAGCAGCAACAATGCGCTTGGCTTCCTCCACATCCACGCAGCGAGGCGAGCCTTGCACGAAGATCAAACCGATCAGGTTGGCGCCGGCGCGCAGCGCTGCCGTCGCGTACTCTTCCTTCGTGACTCCGCAGATCTTGGCCAGCGGCTGTGCAAAGGCTTCGCTGATCAAGTCCGAGTTGCGGCGACGTGTGAGTAGCTTGTCGATCGTCACGCTCACGTCGCCACTCTTCATGAGGAATTCTCCGACCAGAATGCCACGCGCACCGCAGTGTTCAAACTTCTCCACGTCCGCGTGATTGTGAATGCCGCTCAGAGCGAAGAGCGTGACGCCGTCACGGCCCAGCGAGACGCCGCGAGCCTTGATCTCGTCTGCAATGCGCACAGTCGTGTTCAGATCCAGCTTGAAGGTACGCAGATCACGGTTATTGACGCCAATAAGTCTACGACGGAACAGATCCGGTTAGAACTCGTCCAACGCAGTGAGCAGACAGATAGTCGTAGCTACCTGGCTTTAGCCTTGAGAGCGATGTCCAGCTCAGCGATGCAGTTGACTTCAACCAGAGCAGTCATTCCCAGTGCGTGCGTAAACTAGCAGAGCAGCGTCCGTCAATAAGGCGCTTTGAATTGAATGCAGGAAGGCCAAAGCACTCACTCCAAGCAGGTAGTTGAGCTCCTCGGGGCTCAGGATGGCCACGATCAGCAGAACGCAATCTGCTCCATGCGCGCGCGCTTCCAGCAGCTGATACGCGTCGATGATAAAATCCTTGCGCAGGATGGCGGGGCGGGCGTCCAGCGTTTGCACAGTCTCGCGCGCCGCCTGCATGTCCAGCAGTGACCCCTGGAACCACTTGGGCTCCGTCAGGATGGAGATCATGCTGGCTCCAGCGTTCGCGTACAATCGCGCTTGCTCTGTTCACGCGCAACGAACGCCACGCTGATCAGTTTTCCCTTCAATGAGACCATTCCAGCGTTTCTCTCCACCTTTGATGTCGACGCCAATGGCAATGTCGCCCTTGCTGGGACTGGCGCGCTTGAACTCGGCAGCCAGAGCCACATGCGACCACGACGGTTTCTACCGCGATATAATAGCAACAGCCATGAGCTTTTTTTACATTCGAATTCAGAGAGAACGAACACGCGGAGTGTGGGCTTCTGGCACTCACCCCAGACACGTGCAGGCGGTCCAGCACGTTCAGTGCCGGCCCGAAGGCCTCCTCGTGCTTGCGGATGGCCAAGTGCAGCTGGCTCTCCGACACCTGCGCCTTGGCGGCCGCCACGTCCACGCGCCGCTGCGCCGCGATCTCGTCCAGAATGCTCATCTTTCGATTGTGCATGCCGAAGAACCCGAGCCAAATGACGGTCCCAAACCAGACGGACCGGTTCAGTGAACCGTGGTAACATTGAGGAGCTCATTCCTAAATTCCTGGAATGGGTTCACCTGGACTGGAACTTTGGGTTCCTGGAGATATTTCAAGCATCCGCCAGTTGCACAGTTAACCCAACCAGCTGGGGATGGCCCTGGAACTGGCCAGACACCGGCTCCCAGCTGGTTCTGCCGCATGACGCCGCGCCTCTACTGGCTGATGGCGCTGCCTTCCGGCTAGACAGTCTCTCTCTGTCCGTCGCCATGGCCCCCGCCATGCCGTCGCCCAACGATGGGCCACTGCCGCCTCGGCTGCTGAACGAGGATCTGTGCACCACGGCCGCCGACACGTACAACCAGACGCTGCTGCAGACCATGCCCGACTACGACAACGTGCCCGCGCGGTACGTGTTGGCCGGCACCACGCTCGGCATCGGCATTGCGCTCATCATCGCGCTCGTGGATGCGCGCGAGGCCACGGCCACCAAGTGGCTCATCCTGCTGCCCGGCCAACTCGTGGCGAACGCGCTGCTGTGTGTGGTCGTGCCCAGCGTGTTCGTGCACTCGCTGCTGGGCGCCATGCACATCGTGACGCGCAACAAGCACAAGCCCGTGATGGCCAAGATGCTCGCGTACTTCTTCGTCACGACGCTTTGGGCCAGCATCGTGGGCGCGGTCATATCGTTCGCGTTCGCCAGCGCCTTTCTGGAGAGCGACACGCTCGCGACCTCCATGGCTGCGAGCAACAGCAGCTCGTTCTCCTTCCGCTGCCCACTGAATGACACGGTCATGCAGCTGCAGGACAACGGCATGATGATGTGTGTGGAGGCCAACGCCACGAGTTTCGTGCTCCAGGATCTATCAGGTGAATACCAAGCGCAGCACGTGGACACGCTCTCGGACGAGCTGGTGGAGTTCCTGGAGACCGTCTTCCCCATTAACGCCATCGAGTCCTTCGCACGCGGCGATATCCTAAGTCTCGTCATCATCGGCGCAGCGCTGGGCGTGGCGCTGCTGTCTTCGTCCCATGATGGCGAAGGCCAGTCCAGTATGCTCTTCCTGCTGGCCGTGCAGGCCGAGATCATGCTCAATATGCTGCTGCGCTGCGTCCTGGACCTGCTGCCTCTGGGCATGGTCTTCATGTCGGCTGCGGCGCTTGTGCAGATCACGACCATGGAGCAGGAGAGCCAGATCTCTCGCCCCACGCTCAATCAGGTTGTCACCTTTGCTGGTGTTCTTGTCGTGGCTCTGGGCATCAGCATCGGCAGTGTGCTCGCCGTCGCGAGCTGTACGATCATGGACAACCCGATCGACTTCAGCAAGCATCTGATCCCAGCGCAGTTCGTGGCGCTTGGCTCCAGCTCGGCGCTGCTGGCGCTGCCCGCGACCATGCGCAGCATCGCTAAGACCAAGCTGGTGTCCATGCCGCTGGCTCATTTCGTTTGCTCCGCCGGTGCAATCCTCAACAAGAGCGGCCGTGCGTCGCACCTGTCGGCCATGACCGTGTATGTCATGTACGCGTCCGACTTGGAGAACTCGCTGACGTTCGCGAACGTCGTGGTCATCATCCTGGCCAGCGTCCTGTGCTCGCTCATGGCTCCTCCGATCCCTCGTGGCGGCTGCACCGTGTTGGGCGCCGTGCTGCTGTGCGTCATGCCGTCCATGACCACGAGCCAGACGGTCGCGATGTTGGCCTTCGCGGCCGCCATGGATTGGCTCTGCGATCCGCTCGTGGCCGTCGTGAGTGTCACGAACAACGCGCTCATCTCGCTCATGCTCGCCTACGAGACGGACGAGCGCTTCGTGGCCACAGCCATGAACTCTCGGCGCTACAGCGACGCCACCAGCAACAACACCAACCTCCACAACAACAGCCGCCGTCAGCAGCAGCAGCAGGACAACGAAGAGATCGAGCCCAGCCAGTTCTTCGACGCCGAGCTGTCGCGCATCGAGCGCGTGCGAGCGGCCACGCTCGAGAGCAGCAGCGGCGGCAACGAGGTCTGGATCTGATCTGATCGGGATTAGACGCTGAGGAAGCGGTTTTTGGTGTATATTTAAGCATGGAGAGAATAGACCAGCGCAGTTTGAAACCACTGGAGACTCACGTCCTGCGTGGCTGGCTCGTTGACTGCTTCGCTCGCATTGTGCATTGAAGAGCGAGTTTCGCGAATGGATTTCAATCGTAAAGACGCCCGGCTGCAGAGACTCACGCGCGCAGGCAGCGAGGCGCCAGCGTTCCAGCCTCCGGATCGACGTGGCAGCTTCGTCAAGACCAGCAGGATGCTCTACGAGAACGAAGACGACGAGGGTGACAAGAGCAAGATGGACGACAACCACGCTGGTGATGCTGGCAATAGCCATCGCCCTCCGGCCTTTCGCGAGAGCGTTGACGGTGTGGACAACCTCATGGCCATGACTATGACCATGACACCCACGACCCAGTTTCTTGAACAGCCCGAGCTCTTTGACGTGAACGGCCATAAGAATCTAGGCCATGGCAACGGCAGCGGCTTGAGTGACGACGACCTGCTCATCGACTTGGAGCACAAAGCGCCCAGCATGCTGTGGACCTGCGTCGGCGGTGGATTGGGGTTTGTTCTGGGCACGACCATAAATTTAGCGTCTCCGAGTCAGATCGTCATGGACTGGATCGGCATGGCCGGGACGTTGTACATGAACGCCATGTCGTGCCTCGTGCTGCCGCTGATCTTCACGAGCACGATCATCTGCATGGCCAATCTGGTGACGTCGCGCAAGACCAAGGCCGTGATGGGCCGCATGATCGGCTACTTCGTCTTCACAGCCTTCACGGCTTCGCTCGTGGGCTTGGGCGTGGGCTTTGCGTTCTCCCCATCCTTTGTGAAGCGCGAGAATGAGACGACCAGCTCAACGACAGCCACGGTGACGCTGCAGTGCCCCAACAAGATGTTTTTGTCCACACTCACGGGCCAATGCAAGGGCGCGCAGGAACGCAATGCGCTGGATCTGATCATGCTCAACGTCACTGGGTTCACGATCGCGGACCCGGCCGGCATCATGACCAACACGACCTTCCCTGTGCAGATCTCGAACGTCTTCGGCTTGGTGTTCCAGTCCAACATCGCCAACGCGTTCGTGACCGACCAGTTCATGGGCATCACGCTGTTCGGCATCGCGCTCGGAGCTGCGTTCGTGTTGGCCCACGATGAGTCCAAGAGCAAGCAGAACTACGCGCTGATCCTGCTTCGGCAGGTGAACCTCGTGCTCGAGATGATCCTCAACTGGGTCATCTGGTTCACGCCCGTGTGCACGGGCTCGGCCATGGCCGCCAGCATCATCAATGGGGCGGAATCGAAAGAGTCAGTGGCCAAGGCGATCTACTTCGTGCTGGCCACGTTCGTGGCGCTGCTCGTGCACTTTTTGCTAGTCATGTGCGTCGCGTACTTCGTCCTCGTGCGCAAGAGCCCGCTCCAGTTCATGTACTACATGATCCCGACCCTGATCGTGATGTTCTCCACGGACGACAACCTGACCACCGTGCCCGTCATGATGCGCAGTATCGAGAAGTCGCAGCAGGTCTCGCGCACGCTGGCGCAGTACACGATCTGCATCGGCGTCTCGCTCTCACTGTGCGGCAAGGCCATTTTCTTCACCACGTCGTGCATCTTTATGGCCTACACGAGCGACCGGACCAGCGAGCTCACGGCCGGCAAAGTCATCGGCCTGTTCTTCGTGTCGGCGCTGAGCTCGTTCGGTGTGCCGCAGACCACGGGCGTCTCACTCACGTACGTAGCCACTATCTGGCGGACGATCTTCCACACCACGCTGCCCTACTCGTTCGCCACGCTGCGCCTGGTCGAGTGGCTCATGTCGCGTCTGCGCCGGATGTACAACCTCGTGGTCGTGCTCTTCATCGCGCGGATCATCGCCGAGCAGCTGGACGAGACGGTCGAGGACGAGGAGGACCGCGAGTTCACGGCCGAGCAGCAGCTCGGCGTCTCGCACATTTAACTCTTCTGCATGCATATAGTCTATTTCCCTCTTTACCCAATCAATAGCATCAGATGGCTGCGGCTGGCTGGAGCTTGAGCTGGGCATCGATGGCCTCGTTCGCCAGGCGGTCGGCTGCGGCGTTGTCTTCTCTGGGCACGTAGGAGAACGTCACGCTGCCCAGCGACGCCGAGAGCCGCTTGCACTCCAAGTACACGCCGCGCAGGTTAGCGGCCTTGACGCGGTACACGCCCTGCATCTGCCGCACCACCAGCTGCGAGTCCATGTGTACGTGGAGATGCTGTACGTTCAGACTCTGTGCCATCTTGAGTGCCAGCAGCAGACCGTTGTACTCGGCCGAATTGTTGGTGCCTTGGTCGCCCAAGTACGCCGTGCGCGACGCCAGCACGTGCCTGGAGACCGGATCCAGCAGCAGC
>JAADVQ010000704.1:0-11168 GCA_023335835.1 Elongisporangium senticosum
CCCCAAAGCTAGTCTCAAAGGTCAAAACCGTGCATATATGTCTCTGAATGAGAGCTGCATTTATATTAATGTTTGTTGCGTACTTTATTTACACTTTCTATCAATTTAGCTCTTGCAAGCATAGGCCTCGGTGATAAGAATCAGATCTTGATTGTAATAAGCTGAATCGTCTGTCGTCAACGCGATGCATCATGGAAGCACACTGGACGATCTTCTTGTCATCTTCCACGAAGTTGATGCAGACCCTAGAGCAAACGCCAAAATGATCTGGCGATCATAATGAGGCATCCACGCCATACGCTATCAAGACTGTTGATTTGGTGCCATCACAATGCGACTACGAGCTACGCCATATATCTTCTACAACAGCAAACAAAAACAAATGGTGCCGTTGACAGCAGGCTGTGTGGAGCAGAAGTAAGAATGAAAGGTGGTATATAAAAGGAAAATTATATACATAGAATAAAGAGGTCAGAGAAAGCAAAAGCGCTGCCAGAATCTACCATTTGTCGACGCTTGTACTCGAAAACAGGTCCACGATGAGCGGATCAAAATGATCGTCAGGATCATGATCAATCAGGGATGACACATCTGCTGGCTTGTGCTTTTCAAGATCTTTTTCTGGAATTTCATCACACTGTGCCAAATCCACAAAATCACTGTTTCTGTGGATAAACGAACACATATCAACGTTTTTTTGCGTTAATCGGCCACGCTGAGCATCAACCATTTCACCGCTTACACTGAAATCTCGCTCGATCTGTGCGGATGATGCTGGAACGGCAAACAGTACACGTACCAACTTTGGAATAATTCGGTACTCGCCGTTGTGCTCCATTCGCTTCCAGTAATCCAAAATTGTCTCATTTACACTAGTGCGAAGTGGAGTAAGGTCATCTTGCCATTTTTGCATTTCCTCATCAACTCTGTGAGCCAATCGATTCGGAGAAACACGGCGCTGCGTAGGAGCACCATATCGTTGAGTAAGTATGTCTATAACGTGTCCTTGAGTCTGGTGGTTCTCTTGATTGTCTTCATCACCATCAAGTGGGTCTGTAAGAGCTGGCATTAGCTCCCTTATCTTGGTTGTGATTATCTCATTGAATTTTTAGATCGTGCGCTGAGCAGACCTTATAGACTCTCCTTTGCGGATGCAGCACTTCTGATAACCTTGCCAAGAGGATCATCAGTGAGCTTGAATGTCGGGTGAAGTCGCTGTTGCATCTCGAACACAAAACTTGCCTTTCGCACTTGTATGGGGTTTGTGTATCGACAGAAAAAGCGAGAGTCAAACGCATCTCGTAGCAAGCCACGCGTTGTGATTGCTAACGGCGTGAGTTCACTTGTATTGATCCATATTTCATTGTCATCAGTCGATCGATAGTCTTCTAACGCGTGATCAGGTTCTAATGTTTCCAGTCGGGCCATATAATGGCAAGTAGTACTTCAACTTGATTTGGCTGCTCGGCCTAACACATTCTCTTGATGTTATGAATTGGGTTTAGAATCGAAAAAATCTGAATCAAATCATTTTTGTCATTTGCTAGCGGAAACTGCATTGGGGGCGTATTTTCACGTCTCGCTAAATTTGCTCGCTCTTCAAACCAAGCTTCCAGTGCATTCCATTTCTCCAAAACACGACGCATTGCGCTTGTTACACTAAAAAAACGAGCTGGTGTGTAATTTAATAGCTGTATCGATGAGATTCCGTCATGGTAGTGCACAATGTAGCAAACAAATCGCCGTCTTCTCGGTTGACCTGACCTTAGTAATACACTTATTCATTCTGGTAATAAACTGAGTCATGGCTGGGTTTGGAGAGTTCTCCACATCCGTATTCATACCGCATGATGCTCTGGTGGCAGCATGAGCCATGTGGGCGACGCACCATTCCCAACGCAGCTCCATATTGTTCATCATCATGCTTTTCACATCGAACCCTCCATCAGTTGTGGAACCAAAAAAGTCATGCACTTTCAATCCAAAATCCTCGAGTATGTGCAACAAATACGCCTTGAACGGACGCTGTATTCCGCCCTCCCTGTCACAGTAACTTAGATGGAATTTGCGTATTGCCAGCAAAATAGACTTGTACTCCCAGTTCACGCTCACGAAATAGACTCGCACTCCAAGATACTTCGCGTGCGTGGTTGGGCAGCTCCAAAAATCGGTCATCAGAGTGAAACTGGCTGCATTTGGCACTCGACTTTCTTGTAAGTAGTTGGCAACGTCTTTTTTTGTTGAAACGTAGAGCTCTACAATTGATCGAGTCACACGGCTGGAATTGTTCGTGCTCTGCATATCTTCCTTCTTGAGCAACGCCTCAATAATTCTGGACTCTTTGTATTCGCTATGTCGAAAAGGAAGATTGTTGTTTATGATGCGCAAAGTTTCTAAAAGCAAATTGAATCTTCGCGGGTTATTTTGAAACAGACTTGACGATCAAAGGTGATCAATTTCATCTTCTCGCTCTCGTTTTTGTCCTTGCTTAGCTGTAGTCTTGTCAGATGCAATGTTGTGCACTAATCGCAAATGCTTCGTAGCTTTTGACGTCCGATTATGCGACAGAACAAAGGTGCTGGATGCTTGGCGGCAATGATCATCAGCAAGACAAATCCACGCAACAAATGGTTTGCCTTTCTCGACGTACTCCACACGAACACCCCAATCATATATATAAGACCGTTCAGCAGGTAATGGTGGCTTCAATTTCAGCTCACCAAACTCGCAGAAGTTGCTGATCGCGGCTCTCATAGCTCAGGTGGCTTTGCATTCATTTCTTGACGTTGGGTTCCTTGAGAAGAGGTGCAATGACCTAGTACGAAACTTAAGTTCACGTCAGCGTGTTGGAGATGATCGAGTTCATGTGGGGTATCTTCGCGATCTCCTTCTTCGCCTTGGGGTCGGCCGCAATGACTTCGTCTGATAGGGCTTGTACAATCGGCGTCACTCTCGGTGGTCACAGAGGAGGCTAAAGAACGTCCGAGAGTCAAGCGTGACGCTGTCACTGATCTCCTTGCAAGCTCACGCTGTAAAGACTGGGTGCCTTGGTCCTGTGGAAGCCCGGGTTGATGATGGAGCGACTGGGTGCCTTGAAGATCAAGATCACGATGATACGTCTCAGAGCTTGCGACCTGTGCGAAATCGCTTTGACTGCCTCTTGAGGTGGCTCTCGTGTCTTTTCCAGCTAGTCCTCGCCTTGGTAGGCTTAGCTCGATCTTTGCTGGTGTCGCTCTTGGCCTTGATGCCTGTACAAAGAGCTGGTGTAGATGTGATGCCCACATTGCAAGATTCGACTTGATCGCGCTTGAAATCTAACCGCGACCGTTCATAATTTTGACCAATCGAAGTGCGGTCGATCGAGCCTTAAAAATTTGAGAGTCCCTTTCGTGAGCCTGAAAGAGAGGCCAAGCGGGAGCCCATGTCGGGGCTCCTCATTCTCGCACTTAAGAGGTAGGAGTCCAAATACCCGGCTCGTTGGATCTTATTTAAACTTGGGGAGCCGCAAAAAGCTAAAACCCGGGCTCCCTTACACCTGGGCTCGTAGAATGCGTGAGGGACACTGTTTTCGAAAAGGCACATTTGTCTGAGGGGCATTGTGAAACGACCCACATCTAAGGGGTCCCTATAGTGAAACGACCCACAACTAAGGGTCCCTATTGTGAAAAACGACCCACATCAAAGGAGTTGCGAACCGCATTTAATGAGTCGCTTATGTGAAACGACCCATGTTCGTAAGGACCCAGGCTTACACTTCAGTCCATTCCACTCATTTCCGAAAAAGCAATATGGACGTCTGCAGCGGCTGCGACAAGGACTCAAGCGATGTCTCCCATTGATGTGACGTGTGTGGGCGAGCAAACCATGTATTTTGTGGTGTCGCTATGTCAGAAGGCTACGGTTCAGCTGTGCGTTGTGCTCGTTGTGACACCAAGCTTAATACACGCCCGCCAATCGCGTCGGCTTCTCCGATTGTCGTGGCTTTTTCACGTACAAAGCCCACGTTGCGAATTACCACCAACGCCAGCAGCACAGAGGAGTGTAAAGAGGGGCCTGTCGACGAACGAAGTGAAGAGAGCAAACAAGAGGCGGCTATCGAGTCAGAAACAAGCCAGGTCCCAAGCAATACCCCGAAACGTACAAGGGCGACGCAAATCGTCAACACGATTGCTGAAAGGATTCGCGTTGTTATACGGATGAAGGCGCTTGAAGCTGAAGGGGAGAAATTTTTCAAGTCCAAGGTAGTTGCTGAGCATCCTGATTTATTCACGGGCAACTACAAGAGCAACGTCCAAAAGACAAGCGAATTGTGGTCGCAGTGTGACTCAATTCACGACTCCACACAAAGCAGCGGCTCTGTTCGTGTTGACGAGGGAGTGAAGCGTGTGCAACTCAAGGTTGCCAAAGGACGTGAAAAAAAGGACTCCATGGATTGAGTGGCTTCAAGTTCAGATGCTGGATGAGTTTCTTCGTCTGCGAGCACTCAAGATTGATATCAGCAGCAGGATTTTGATTGAAGTCGCGTACAGTGAGCTTATGAAGCCCAAGGGTGAATAGAACCACCTCTCCAGGTACGAAGGAAAACCGATCGTTTCGAAGATTGATCAGCGGTGGATCCAGTCTTTCTGTGAACGTCACAACGTTGTACACCACCTCGTCAGTGGCAAGCTTGCAGTCTGTGAGGAAATGCAGATCAGTATTGAACAAGCTGTCGCCTACCATCTTGATCAGCTCAAGGTTCAATTTGAAGCTGGTGAACTTGAAGAAGTCATGGTTTTTAAGGTGGACGAGACCCACTTCATCATAAACATGGACGACGGCAAAACCCTCGATATAAAAGGGACGAAGAAGGTCAAGTACCACGACGTTGTTTCCGGCGGGCAAGGCATGACGATGGTAGTCAAGCTTTGTGGCGGCCCAAATGCATGCATCGAGATGCCAATGTTGATCTTCACTAATGCGAACTCAAGCTATCCTATTCGCGGTGTCAAGGACAGCGTACCTGGAGCAACGTACCGTTCTGGTCCATCAGGATGGATGAATCGCCGAGTCTTCTGTGAATGGCTACAAGAGGATCGGTGTGTGAGAAGAGACCCATATGACCGAAAGCAGGTGATCTTTATGGACAATGCAGCAGGTCATATAGCTCTCGACTCCATCCCGGATCTCGAGGCGCGAAAAAGGTCCAAGACGCTGTTGCAGTCAAGCGAGTTGAAGTTCGCTTTTTACCTGCCAACTCGACCGATTTATGTCAGCCAGCTGACACAACGGTCATCCAGAAGTTGAAGCAAACGTGGCGTGCCGAGTGGGACAAAGAGAAGATACGCCTTGCACAACGGTGGGCCTTGCAAAGGTATCCAACAACAAAGGTGAATACTCCGGAAAGCTACTCCAGCCAGGTAAATCGTATTATCATCAGCTTGCTGCGAAGCGCTGCAGCATTGTGAACGAAATACGCGATCCTGATGACAGAGCCAGTCTTGTTCGCAAGGGTATGATACGCTGTGGCCTTGGCAAGAACCTGAACGGCATTTGGCAGGAAGATCAGCAGTTTCCAGTTCTGCAGGGAATCATTGAGAAGCATCGTGAAAATTTGAAGGGAAAAAATCATCTGGATTTGGTGAAGCCATTTTATAGGTGCATTTTAGTTTGGGCAATCAGGCCATTACATATTTCTATTCTATAAGTATATAGTGTCATCAATATACTTTGTTTTCATCAGCAAGTTTGTTTTCTTTGTGAATGAGTGTTTTATCTCGTCTAAACTTATGTCCTACTTTATTATATATGACAGTAACTACGATACTTTAGCAAATGCAGTATCACTCCGTCTCCCCTCTACCTCGTACGACGAATGGTATCGCTTGAGGTGAGTGATGAGGTTTGTAAAGCCGTTGACGCTTTTGCATGCCTTGCCGCAAGTTTCACAGGTGTAGACGCCGCTATCAGGGCGGGAGAAAAGGAGGGCACAGATGTCGCGAGTAGTGATCGGCATAGAACTTGAGCTGGAGTGGCTAGAAAGACGAGGGAATATCGAGGTCTGAGGGTAATCTCACGTGTACTTTAGAGGCACCAGGAGAGCGGGAAATGACTGGAGGAGCACAAGAAGCTGGGTAAGGCCTCTGTGAGCTCCTGGTTGTGAGATTGATTGGTGGTGAAGCTCTAAAGGCCTGGAAAACGAATTGGTCTGTATTGGAAAGGAATTGAGCCATTCATAATTCGTACTTGCATATTTTATTGAAATATATGTCTGCAATATATTGAAAAGCTGGATTCCCTGGTGAGTTGGCCCCACTTGCATTTTTGCGCTCAGATTGCTGTCTGTGGTAATTTACGGTTATTCAAGCAGGTCTAAATGTGCCCAAAACGTAACCCAGACCTGGGTCTGGACCCATGGAGTGCCAAAAGAGATATCCCTTAGTGATCCCCATAGTATTACCATCATTTTTACGTGCATTCCTTTATATAGAAGTTTGTATACAGTCTACTCTCCCATTAGTGAATAGCAAAATGGGGTTTGGAAATATCAGAAATCACAGGGTTTTTTATTGCGAAGGTTTCAGTAGTATTTAATTATACAGGGTTTTAGGCCACAAGCCGGCGAATGGAGGGTGTTTCCATGCGCAGCTTGTCCACACCGGCTACCATCTCGAATATATCTTGGTCGAGTATGCCGGTGTGACGCCAGCAGTTTGCAAAGGTGGCTTTTGTCACCGCGTTCCAAACCTCCTGAGCCCATCTCATTGCCACTAGAACATCCACGTTGTAGAGTCGGTCGACGCTCTGCTCTGCACTTTCCTTGCCGACTTCCTCCATATGCTCTATTGTTTGGTCTAGCTTGTCAACCACGTACGCATTTCTAACTTTGTCCAGCAGGCAATTGAAGAACTGTATAATGCCAGCGTCTTGTGGCTGCAGATGAGCGGTGGTATTGGGCGGGAGAAAGTGTAGGGTGATGTTGGAGAAATGATCGGTCACTCGGCGCGGAGACGCGTTGTCGAGAAGGAGTAGCACATATCGATTCTCGTTTTGCATACCCTCGTTAAATCTCGCGAGCCAGCTTCGGAAGAGCTTCGCTGTCATCCAGCCTTTCGCAGCGTTGGTGTAGTCAACACCAAGCTCGCTCGCTGGCTTCGACTTGAAGCACCGTGGTCGACGTCAAGCTCCAATAAACAGAAGCGGCGTTCTACACGAGCCGTCCGCGTTTGTCGTGATCGCCACTGTAAGCCTCTTCTTTATTTTTTTCCGCCCGGAGATTCTAGCTTTAGATACGGACGTTGAAGGCGCCATGCAAAAAAAGAAAGCAGACTCGTCCATATTGAATATGTCTCGCTGACTGTATTGACTACAAACTTTCTTTAAAGCTGCGCGACCCTCTTCGACATCGATCTCACGCACAGATGCTGTTTCTCCGTGAAGGCGCCTTGACATGAAGCCGTGCCGCTACTGTAGCTTGTCGATCCAGTCACTTGAGAAGATCATGCGCACGAGCTTGGGATTGGAGACGTAGGCCGCGTCGCCGACTAGAGTGGCACGGATCTTCTCGGCCTTTGCTCTAATCGTGGCCCACATTACCGCGGGCATCTGCAGCGTCTCACACCGCTCGATCCAGATGATGAGCGCTTGTTCCAGTGGTGGGCACTGCACAGGCTGGCGTGTCTTGCGGTTGGGGCAGGATCGGATGGTGTCTTCATTAAACGGCTGCTTAAACAGCTTCACCAGTGCAGGCGGCGACGGGTTCCGCTGTAGCTTGAACTCTGTGCCAGCCCAGGCACAAAGTGCGCTGAGAGACATGCTTGGGTGCTCACTGTGCTGCTTGCAGAGCATCAGCTTCTGCTCTGCAGTGAGTCGGACGCGTGTGGTTGGCAGCGGCATGGCGGTTTCTTGCGTTGTGACGGATGCCACGCCAGGACGCGCCATGGTTTCGAATTAGTGAGTGTTTGTCGTTCGTGTACACAAAAATATCGATTTGGACAGGGTATCGATTATACTTAGTATTCACTAATGGGAGAGTAGTCTGTACCATTAAGTTTGCGTAAAGACTTGTCGCGGCCGATAAATGAGAATTTTATTCTGAGCCTCCAACTACGCAAGCTTTGGGCATTCAATAAATTATACATAACTCACTGAGGTTAGGAGAGTAACATATTTAAATACCGTAAAAAATATGTTGAGTCCGACAGTCATGTCCCTCAGGGGTGGGGCAAAATGACAAACCTGTAATAATGAATTTAAATACACCATATTTAATAACACGTGGTGTACTATATGTTTCGGTACAAATTAAACCATAACTGAAATCTGAAATCACCAGTGGATTCAGGAGGGGGGTTTACCCTGACAACCCTCCCAACGCGGGAGGCAAACAAAATGAAGTGCTGCATTGTGAATCCACAATATCATCACCCTCTCTCACCTCTCCCACTACACTATCGATTAAATCTAAAGCCTCCAGTCTCTCTGCCAAAACATCACAACTTTGGGCTAAGTCTGGGTTCATCGTATCTTCCTTTATGACACAGTTGAAACCATTAGCGATTGTGCTTACCTGCAGACTGGCCCAAGCGCTTGAAATCCAGGAAACCACCTTTTGCCGATCAGGAGGCGAAAGCTGGAAAGACTGATTGCACTCGCTCATAGGAGTTAATTACCGCGAGGCGGAACCAATATGTCTCCAGTTTATTCTTGTACTTGGGTTCCTTGCGTCCGCCAGCTTCAGTTTTGGGGGTGCGTCCTTTGCCCATGTTGCTTGAGTGGACGCGCGCAACACGCACTCAGAAGTGAGTCTTTTGTTAGGGTCGTGTACTGTACTTGCCTTTGTTCGTAATGACAAAGACTTTGAGCCTGTGAAAATAGTGCGCTATGATTGGCCAAAATTGTTTGTCGAACTCGACATATTGTCGGTCTCAACATATTTTTTACGGTAGGGGCGGCTAACTCTTAAAAATGAGCAAGATAAGCCCAAAACGGGGGGGGGGGGGTGCGTAAAGAATTGTCGTGGAGTGTACAAATGACTGGACAGAGCCTAGAACATAGATCAAACATACTGACTTATAGACTGTTTACTGGAAAATGGACCAAACTCGAAGAATAAGCTAATTAGTGGGTAATTATAGCAATTCGTAGTATTTTACGTTAAAGGGGGAGGTGTTTTCTCAACAGCCCCACCAATAACCTACCACCCCTGGGGGTGAAATTTGATACTGGAGTAGGCATAAACCTAAGCCCCCCTCTACCTCCCCCAAGGGGGGCACCTCGCTTTGCTCGGTCGTTGCGCTGTATCGGGATAGCCGTTACCAGCATACACTGGGTATGCGTGTTCGAGGAAAGCGTAAGATTACGGCAACTCTGTACAGTGAATCAGAAAAGTCACCGACCCTCCCACCCAATCAGACAAAATTGACTCTTTTTGTTGTTGTAATTTATTACCCAATCAAATCCTTCTATAAGAAGAAAGTTCTCATTGAGCGCTTTAAAAAGAGCTATTGCACTTGTTCATACGATTATTCAGTCAAGAGAAATAAACCAAAGAACGCATTGAGCCCAAAACAGCCTCCTAAAAAGTGACCACCCAATACAATCATTATCATTTTTACGATGGAAAAGCGAAGGTATGGCAAATGGAAACTCGTTTATACAAAAGCGACGGCTTAATTCTTGCTGTGTATGTTGTAGAAAGGAGCATCCTAAAGAAATTCGTGACCTAAACATCGAAAAATGAGGCCGTGGGCTCTCACGCTATTAGCTATCCTTGCCCCTGTCCATAGTAAAAACAATCGTCAAGAACGCAGCCAACAATGGCCACACAGAATTCAGACCACGTAGTGGTAGACCACGCGCGACAGTCGAACGAATCGACTGCTTGATCGTGCGCAAGATCAAGCAGAACAGGCGCATGAGTGCAGGCAGTGTGGCCGGAATGCTGAGGGCCAGTCACGACATTGACGTCTCAGTTGAGACGGTACGCAGTCGCTTTCGCGCTGCAGGGCTCCACAGTCGCGCAGCCCGGAAGAAGCCCGTCCTCTCTCGTCAGCACCGCAATGCGCGGCTAGCCTACGCCCTCAAGTGCCTCGCATTCACACAAGACGACTGGAAGAAGGTGATATTCAGCGACGAAAGCTCGATGTGGCTTACTGGAGCTGCTGGTACAGTCTACGTTTGGCGCGAGCCAGGTGAAGAATTTTTGGATCAGTGCATCGTACCGACTTTCGCCTCTGGCAGGCAGACCCTCATGGTGTGGGGCTGCATCTCATGGGAAGGCGTCGGAGCCCTGCACTTTTGCACCCAGTCTCTGACCGGCTCCTATTACAGAACGATACTGGAGCAAAATCTGCTTGCCAGCACTTCTGTCTTGGGAATTGGGGACTTTAAGCTAGTGCAGGACGGTGCTCCAGCTCATCGTTCGAAGATAGCCAAGCAATTTCTTCTCCAGAACGGTATTTCTACGCTTCAACACCCAGCTCAAAGTCCAGATCTCAATCCAATTGAGAATGTGTGGTCTTACCTGAAGCATGAAGTTCACGAGAGTCTGGCCTCGTCCATTGACGATCTAATTGAGAAGCTAGAGCGTATATGGTATGATATTCCTCCTGAGTACGTTCAGAGCCTCTATCGATCCATGCCAAAGCGCCTGCTTGCTGTGAAACCAACCAGAGGTGGTCATACTACATATTAATTATGGATACTGATTTCACTTGATTTTTGTATGGAAAACGTAAGGTCGGTGACTTTTTGTGATCGATTTAGACAGGATATATATTTGCCCTCAAAAACTCAGCACCTAGAACCAATCATAAGGCGTGAAATACCGTAATTCAACCGCAGTTATCTTGTTTCTCTGCGCGTGCCATTTGCGAGTCTGAAACTGAGCCGGTTTTTTATTTTGCTTTCAGTCCAAAATATATTCGGAGGGTCGGTGACTTTTCTGGCCCACTGTAACAGTTATCTTCGGCTAAACTCGGCTCAGGATTTGTATCGGACAACAGCCGAAGATAAAGTATATTTTTGGCTCTCAAAATACACTTGGTAAATGTATGCCATTCTCGGTAACAAAAAGCAGCTTCGTTTTTAAATACACACCTCATAATAAGGCGACCCAGACCAACCACACAGCCACGGGCGACACGACTTTCAGCAGTGCCGCAAGCGCCACAAGCGCCATGATCCCC
>JAADVQ010000705.1:0-11166 GCA_023335835.1 Elongisporangium senticosum
GGATCGCTGGATCGGGCGAGACTTCTTCGTCGCGTGCATCTTGGCGACGGTATCAGGCACTCGGTAGCAAACGCGGTTGATGTACATGAATCCCTGCTTGCCATTGAAGTCGCCGTGCGGGTGGCTGAAGTCCGGGTGGTTCTGTGCATACGTCGCGCTCCAGAGATCCGTCATGGCTGCAAAGACCTTATCATTCTCCGCGACCTTCAGACGCCAGGACGGATAGAATAGATCCAAGATGCCGCCAGCACCGCCAGTACTGGACAGCTTGGTCAGATGCTGACCCGTGCCTTCCAGATCGTTGTGGTCCACGCCGTACTTGGCCAGCTCCTCGTGCAGCCCTCGGCGCGCCTCTGCGATCTCCTCGGGCGTCAGCACATTGGGAATCACGATCACGCCATCGGTCTTGAACTGCTCAATTTGCTCATCTGTCAGGTGCCGGTCGATCACCTGCGGCCGCGCGGCGTCGCCATGGACATGCTGCTCGGGCATCGGCTGCTGTCCGACCATTTCGAATTGGCTGCATGTTTTTGCGTCTTTAGAAATAGAAACGATTCAGTTTCTAGTTGTTGCAATTCATTATCAATTTTTTGGTGGCGAACTTGAATTGCGCGGGCGATCGGTTTAGCCAGGGGCTGGCATTTTCAAAGCTGCAGTACTCATGCTGCGGAATGTGGTCATCATGGCCGCGAGCGGCATCGTGCTCTTCTCCAAGGAGTACGCCAACGCCATCGCCCAGGTACACCATCCGGCCTCTCCCTGGCTCTCCAGCTCCCTGGGGACGAACGCCGCGCTGCCACTTGTCAGAGCGGAAGACTGCTGTGGTTCCTGCGACGTGTGTCTCGGCCAAGAGCTACGCTGGATGATCAGACCGAACGACTAACGCATGCTCTCTGGACGTATGTATAGCCGCGACTCGTGGGGTCTCTGGTCACCGCCATGCTCGAGTTCTCGACCAAGACGACCGGTGCGCCGGTCTCGTACATCGAGTTGTCCTCTGGTACTTTCTTTCCCGCCCTGATTCTCTCTTGGTCCATCGCCACATGGCTCATCCCATCGCTCCTCCGCTCCTACTAGTCGCTGTGACCGTGGTCACGAATGACGCACACAAGGTGTTCTGCGCCATGTTCCACGACACCGAAGACGGCGCGGCGTTCGCGTCGTTCATTGCCAACGAGATCCTGGAGGCGTTCATCGCAGAGTACGGCTCGGAGCTGGGCCAAATGGGCCACAACCTACGCGACTTCCACCGGTTCCAGTTCCGCATCGCCACGGTCATTCGCGAATCAGTCAAGCCGCTGATCCGGAAACGTACGTGACGACTCATGCGTCTCGCCTGGTCCATGCGCTCACATCTCCATGCAGTGCAACAACAGCGCGGCATCATGAAGGCCATTCTGGTGGTCGATGACGCCATCTCGTACGCGACTGTGGACGTGGATCAGATCGGAGTGCTTGCCAACCTGCAGGCGTTTGTGAACTGCTCGGGGGACATGCGTACGTAGCCGCCGCACTGCCTTCCCTCGGTGTGGCTCTTAACAGTATCGCTCTCCATTAGTCTCGTTCACGGGCGACAACGTGCGGTCCATGACCGTCCAGAGCACGCGGAATACGTGCATCCAGGTGCATCGGCTCGAGAACGCCGACACGTTAATAGTTATGTATAAGAAGGGAGCCAACACGACGCGCAACATCACGGCAATAAAGGAATGCGTGACAATGCTGCGGAACGGTGCGTGCCCTTCGGCCTGCGCCAGACGAGAGACTGAGAGTGGCTGACCTGCTCCTGCTGCTATAGTGTCCATCTTAGCTAGGAATCTGCAGACGGCGCGCTGAAGACGCCAGCAGTAGGAAGAGAACGAACAAGGGAGCTCTTTATTATTTGGATGCAAATGTGGGGAGTGGTCTATTTATCGCTTCGCCCTGAGAGGACGAGCTTTCAAGCCTCTGAAAGCTGCGATAATGGTTGGCATACGACGGTCTCGATCTCCTGGCCCAGCGCCGGTCAACAGCCGTGCTCTCTTCCTCGTGCTTGTGACAGAAAGCGCTCAGACTTAAACTCAATTGCTTTCCAGTGATCATGGCGCTGGTATTGAGAGAGCCATACAGTCACACGCCAAACGCACCAGCTCCCATAGATCAATATCGGCATCGCTGGTGTCCTGCAGGGCTGCTGCGTACACATCCACACCGCAGGACACAGACGATCGCATAGGGAGCGCGTAGCTGCCAGTGGTCTCCGGCAGCCGCGCTCCTTCGCGCTCACGGCCTAAAACACAATGGCGCAAAAGGTGGCCTGCAAATGGCCATCTCGATCGACAGCTGTGATTGGCTGAAACCCGTCGCTCTGCCTACAGGAACGGCATTTTTGGCGGGAGGCCATGAGTGGCGCATCAGCGGCATGGAGCTGCTCCATGTGCACGTTCGAGAACGTCTCTCGCGACGGCAAGTGCGCCATCTGCCTCACGCCCAGAGTCTCTGTGGGCGGCACCTCGGTCTCCAGCGTGGCGCAGTCGCCCGCGGCGTCGTCTGTCCGGGCCAAGACCCCGCCCAGCAAGAAGAAGCAGCAGGCGTCACTGCTCGTGGCCGTGGGCAGCTCGCGCGAGAAGGAGACGCAGCGCGTGCGCAAGAAGATCGAGCAGATGCAGGAAATGGGCATCGACCTGCCGCGCGAGAAGCTGCTGCAGCTGCTGGCCCGCAATTGCTACTGCGTGCACGTGGCCGCGAGCGCCTACTTCGAGCAGTGCGCCATGGCCGAGCCGAGCCAGTCCGGCGCCAGTCCGCCGCTGTCGACGCAGAAGAGCGAGGTGGACCGCATCGAAAAGACGATGGAGATGCGCGCAGGACTCGCGAGCAGCTCCTTCCGGCTGCTGGGAAGCATGGCCATGGCCGCCACGGTCGCTCGTACCGGCGCGCAGCTCCAGGCTGGAGACGGACTGATCTTCCAGGCCGAAGATGCCGGCAAGAAGCGGCTTCGCCCGGGGGCGTCCGGTACCTCTATCTCTGGCGTCGTTCGGATCTCTACGCTGCAACACTCACAGGTGGCAACATGCATGACCTGAGTGGCATAATGAAAGCCAGGAGGACTGACCGTATCGTTGGCTTTGGGTCTTTCATTAGGTCGGGCGGCTCTCAAGGGAGATGGAGACACTGCTGCATCCGCTGATGAAGGAAGACCTCGTGCGTATCGGAGGCGTCTGTGACGCCACACCGTTCTCCAATGAACTCTTCGCGTCCTTTCAGGTATGCCTGGTTTAAGCTCTGGGGCCTTGGAGCCAACGGCTCACTGCCAGCTGATGCTGCAGGTGCTGGTGTTCCTCTACGTGAGCACGAAGGCGTTCAAGGTCTTTGAAGAGCAGAGCCCGCAATTCCATCTCTCGGACGCGCTGTACTCCGTCTTGGAGCTCATCAACGCGACCAATGCGGGAAGCTCCAGTACCGAGACTTCCACTTCATCCGAGGGCTCCTCGGAAGACGGCAGTTCTACGGACTTGGATGCACTATTCTCCGACTTTATTGGTGGCGGCGACAGGGGAGTCGAAGATGACGCGGTGGATCCAGGCGAGCGACTTGCGCCGCTACTCAATGCGATTGATCTGCGCGAACATCAAAAAGTGGCGATCAAGTGGATGCTCTGGCGTGAAAATCAACAGCAGAAGGACTATGGCTCCAACGGCTCCCCTGGCGAGGCTGAGAGCGTCGCCAACCCGGTACATTATCTTTCGGCTGTTCTCGTTTTGAGTTTCATCATCTTAACAGACGCTGATTTCGCAGATGTGGGAAGTACGGCGGTTCAGCTCGCAAGAATCCTATTATGTTAATCCGTTTGAGAAGATCGCCAGCTTAAAAGCGCCGCAGCCTCCTTCGCTGTGTCTCGGAGGAATTCTTGCAGATGATATGGGTCTCGGTACGTTTGTACTTGCTCCAACTGATTTGAGTTGAGCATGACTAATAATCTCTCACTGCCCATCAGGTAAAACTATGATGATGCTCGCTCTCATAGCCCACCAAACGCACTTCAATCCCTCATCATCGGATGGGAGAAAGAGCGCAACCACCCGGCCCAAGACCTTGATCGTCTGTCCGTTGAGCCTGCTGCATCAATGGAAGATCGAGATCCAAGAGAGGTTTCGTAAAGACACGCTCCGGGTACATATTTATTACGGAGACGAGCGTGGCACCAGCGCAGCAACTACCGGCGCGATCAACGCTAGCGACGTCGTACTTACGACGTACGGCGTGCTATCCAAAGAGTTTGAGCGCCAGCATACCACGGCCTTGAATCACAGTAGCAGCATGACAGCGCTGTATGCGATCCTGTGGCAGCGAGTGATCTTGGACGAAGCACACAGCATCAAAAATCGTGCGACAACATACTTCAAGGCCTGCGCTGGATTGACGGCCAAGCACCGTTGGTGCTTAACGGGCACACCGATTCAGAACTCGCTCGATGACCTATTCTCTCTGCTCTGCTTCCTGCAATATGAGCCTTGGTCACGAGTGGCTTGGTGGAAACGTGTCATCGCATCGCCATACGACTCGGGAGATACAGCGAACGCGCTTGGGCGCCTGAAGGTGATCCTGACGCCGATCTTGCTTCGCCGCACCAAGAACTCTCGTGATCATAACGGAAACAGCATCGTGAGTTTACCACCCAAGCACATGGAGCGCGTGTCGCTCGAGTTTTCTGAGCAAGAGCGCGTGTTCTACCAAGCACTTTACGACAAGAGTCTGGCCGAGTTCAACGGGTTCGTTGCGACGGGAACGACCATGTCCAGCTACATTGCAATCTTTGCACTGCTGCTTCGGCTGCGTCAGGCTTGCGACCATCCACTATTGGCACTAGGACGCAACTTTGAACAGGTATCGACGACCAACAGAGCCGACGCAGACCGAAATGTGGCAGCGTCTCTGTTCCAAGCACAGCCAAACGAGTCTATGGACGCGTATTACGGGCGCATTTCAGCGCAGTTGAAGCAAGATGTGCAGCCAGCGCCATCAGTGACAGCAGCGCCTGTTGCTGAATCACTCAAACTTCGCATTGGCGCGGCAAGCAGCCCGGGTGGAGGAGGACTGACTCAAACGTACATTGATCATGTGCTTGCTCAAGTCGAGGGTGGGCTGGATTCGCAAGAGTGCCCCATCTGCCTTGACACGCCTGACAATGGCGTGCTGACCATGTGCGCACACGTGTTCTGTGAGCGGTGTCTCCGAGAAAGTCTGGCAAACGATCCTGAGAATGGCTGTCCGGTCTGTCGCACGGTTGTGGATATCAGCAAAGTGTTCAGTCTGCGGGCTCCGGAGCCCGCTAAAGAGAGCGAGTCAAGCAAAAGCGCAGGCGAAGACGATGGCAGTACGGAGCCACTCGTTGAGCCAGATTCCTCCTCGGCTGCGTCGGACGGAAACAGTCACGTGGCTTTTCAAAGCGCCAAGCTCAAGCAGTTACTCTATGATCTCAAAGCCATCCGAGCGGATGACCGAGCGCGTTTAACGTCCGACCCAGGTGCTCAGAAGCGCAAAGTGATTGTGTTTTCGCAATGGACGACTATGCTGGAAATGGTTGTCGAACTGCTCGCCAGACACGGCTTTTCAGCCAGCATGTTCCATGGCGCATTGCGTCAGGATGCGCGCGAGCAAGTGCTCACGCAATTCGCCAAGGACCCAGCAGCGGATGTGCTGGTGATCAGTCTAAAGGCTGGCGGTGTGGGCCTCAACCTCACGTGCGCTTCAGTCGTGATCCTGATGGACCCGTGGTGGAACCCTGGCGTCGAAGACCAGGCAATTGACCGCGTGCACCGACTGGGTCAAACGCAGGACGTACTGGTCAAGCGCTACGTCGTGAAAGATACGGTGGAGGACATGATCCAAACGTTGCAGCAACGGAAGGAAGCACTGGCCAAGCATGTGTTGGTCAAAGGCCAAGACTCTGACGACAAGCGCTCGGAACGATTAACGCTGGATGACCTCAAGAGCTTCTTCCACTAGGATGTGAGCATGGTGCGAATCCCAAACTCTTGCAGGCATCTCACTCGTAGATGCCAAAGCAAACTTTTCCCCAGAGCAGCGCATTGCATATCACAACACCTGCTCCTCCTTTATTTCAAGCAACTATTGGCAGATTGATGTGAACTCGCAAACACGAGGTATTCACTTTGTAAAATGCTACGTCAATAGAGACGTCTCCGTTCCGCAAGGGCCTTCTCACGAAGCCATTGATGCACCTCAAAATTGTAATTGCCAAATGGGCGAAGCAACGCATCCATATCTGACCTTCTGATGACATCCCTAGCTGATCCTCCGATGCAGTTGAAGTACAAGAACTGAACCACGTGGTAGTGGCCTTTCTTGGCAGCATCCGACATGGTGTCTTGATCACATCCTTCAGCTCGATTCTCGTGCAGCCACTGAACCAACTCCAAATGACCATTGGTGGCAGCCAGATCCATGGCTTTTGGCGTACACCCTTCAGACCAATTTTAATGGATCACATCCAGGCGCCGGTCGTACAGCCCTTGTATTGTTGCGCATGCAGCCATTTCACAACATCCCAATGAACTTTCGAGGCTGCATTGTCAATGGCTTTTGGCATTTAATTCATCCATCTGCCGTTAGCTGAAACCCATCGCTGCTGATTAACGTTAAATCATTGAAGAATCGATAGGTGGCCGTTTGCTGCAGCTCTTCGACCACGCCCAACTTTAAATGATTGTGAAAGAGCTTTTTCAACCCACTCTGCTCAGCTAGAAGAATATTGATTTTGCTTGACCCAGCCACAGATGTCTTTAGGCCATCAATCCATGTATCTCTCGCGTTCTTGTCCAGCCATTACAGCTCGAAAACAACCCACTGAATCAACTCCAATATCTGAGCATCATTGGATCGTAGCACCGACATGACCAATGCTGCACTCGGATCCAAAAAGAAATGTTTCGGCGGCTTCTCTAATGCCATTTTACGAGCTTGATACGGCTTTTCGAGATCGCCTAGTAGGGATGAAATTTGTCAAAAAGCCATTTCGCAAACTTGAATCGTCCATTGGGGATTGCCCGGTCCAGATATTCAGGCTGGAATAGATCCGAATGGTGGTCAAATAGCCATTGCAGATACTCTTCTTGGTCGTAGTCCATGGCGAAAGACACTACTTCTTCAGGATTTTCACACATGAAATCTCGCCAGGTCAAGCACCACTTGGCGAACTCAGAGGTTGGATCAGTTGCAGAACACTCATACATTGGGAACTCTATTAGCAAGTGGCGTCCGTGCTCGAATGGCCAGTAGGCAGGCTCTCGATCTGAACAAGAATAAGCGGCGAGCGTTCATTGGAATCTGGCCGTCATCGTCTTGGTACAACCACTCGACCACATCCAGTCGTTTCGAATCGACTGCGTATCTGAATATGTCGGGCGTAATGTGCTTTCTGAGCTCAGGTGTGTACTTGTTGAGCCACCATTCCAGCACACGTATACCGTATCCGTACGTGAGAGCAGTGAACACGATCGCACGGAATCGAGCATCATGAAACCTAAAATCTCGCTTGGGCTTCAATGAGTAGATTTGATCCAATTTGCTCACAAACCCGTGCTTGGACGCGCTCTGAGTATCAATTTGTCACAGTTACTGCGAGGGTCCGAGTCACAAACCACACACTGACGAAAGTAGCTTCTCGCTGATCAAGCTCTCCTTGGTTTGTACCGAATATGCGAATGATTCTCCTCACGATGCAGTCGACAAGCGTGGGTGCCCATTTCGTTAACCATCGATACAATGGAAGCCGCATGAATGGGACTATACAACCAGACCGAATTGGTACACAGGTTTTATTGTCACTTGATCAGTTTTGCACTGCTCGCCAGAGGCTGAGGCGACCTGTTGCGTTACCGCCAGCGATCATCGGCAGCGTTGGGTGGAATACGTTAATTGAGTGCACCGACTTGAAGTGGTCACTGTACAATTCCTGAACTGGATTCTTCCGTCTGGCGTCAAAGATCTGCAGTCGCCGAGGCTGCTGCCGGGAGCCCATCAGATACCGTGTGCTGTGCTGTGGGTCCCAAGAGGCGTGGAATTTGGTCATATACGGTCCGTTCTGATTCTCATGCGGAATTACGATCGATGGTGTGATTTTCATCGGGTCCGCGTACTCGGTCGTGCGCGTGTCATAAATATGGAGATAGTTATCCTGGCCGACCGTCACGAGATGAGCGCCGTTGGGCGAGAAATACGCGCAGTTGACGCTGCGATAGTGCGGCATCGTGGCAATCGGTGTGCTACCAGACTTCTTGATCTGGCGTAGATCCCAGAGACACACGCTTCGATCCACAGAGGCGGTCGCTATGCAGCTAGTCATACAGCAATTGATTGTAAGAACTTGTATGATGGGCATTTATACGCACATCATGCCACAAACGTACTGCGTCAGGAGCGGATGGTGGTGCACGGTGTTGACTCTCTTCTCATGCAGCTGATAGCTCGCCTGCTTGGTGCTTGGTTCACGCTGGTCAAGCATCACCACATGACCATCTTCACAGCCCAGCAGGTATGTATGATGGGCATTATTTACCACCACAGATAAGATGTCAGAGTCGCCTTTATAGAGCTTCGTGAAGGGTTTTCCTGCTTGAAGATCAAGCTCTTTGACGGAGCCGTCGAAGCTGGAGGAAACCAGTTTGGAGTCGTCGTTTGGATTGAAGCAGAGCTGTGAGATCGGCTCTCCATGCGGTTTGTACGTAACGACCGAGCGCTTCTGGTCCTCAGGCTCATCGTCAGCTGACCATAGACCAAGGACCCCCTTCTTGTCCCCACAGACCACGAGCACTTTGTCTTGGCGCGGGTGGAAGGCCATCGAGTAGATCTGATGGCCCGCCTTGACAAAATCGTTGGGTCCCATCTCGTACTCTTGCAGGTCGTCCAAGCCACACGTGTCGACCATAAGATCTGATTCTATCCACAACAGTGAGGAGGAGATGAGTAATACGGCCAAGCCATTGCCCAGTACATATCTACAGTACCTTGTTCTTCAGAGTTCAAGCTGTCGAGGACAGACTGGCCCTGTTCATCCCGCGCGTTCGCTACAGATCCGCGAAAAAGCGTCTGCGCTTGTCGTCTCTGACCGAGCGGTTGTATTCCTCTCTCTCCGTGCGCTCCTCTGTGCTCATGGCCTCCTGGACCGTCAGCAGCTCGTGCTGCGCTTCCTCGCCCAGCAGGCGACGCGACTTGCGCGTGACCTGCTGTACTGGTATCACTCGCTTGGGTGCGACCTTGACTGGCTTGGGGCGGCCGATAGACGTGCGCGCTGCCATCATGGCCTGCACACACAGCCACAGTCAGAGGAGGGAACAGACAAACGATGCAGGCCGTCAGCCTCGTACCGAGGACACGCCCATGGTCGCCATGAACTCGATGTTGCGCTGGATGTTGGCAAACCGCTTGCGCTCGTAGGCTGCCTTGGCATCGTCCATGCTTGCTGCCGTGATCGGCTTCTGCGTTGGCTCTTGTTTACGCTGGTGCTGCTCCATCTTGACAACCATCAGCAGCCAATCAGCGAGCAGGAAGCGTCATAAACTGTTAAAATACGGATTTAGTATCAACCCTTTCAATTATTGCGAGTATTGGCTGCAGCCAATTGGGTCACAGGTGACCCCAATTCAGACAAATAAACGGTCGTAAAAAGCCGAATTTGGAGTAGGTCAGCAACGTTTGATGCAAATACACCGATTCGCAATACAGCTCGTTTGATCATTGACTACGCACTAATTCAAATCTATTGCATGTTCTCAGATGGGTTTGTCCCAAGATGCAACATAGCTGTACAGCGAACAGCGAGATACTGGACCACTTGCATGTTGCCCTTGGCAGCCGAAGCACTCAGAGTGGTTTGCTTCATCCTTCCGATTGGTTTTCGAATAGCCACTGGACCAAATCCACATGATTGTTTCTGGCAGCAAGACCTATAGCTGTTGTGGTGCAACCTTCAGTTCGATTTCCATGCACCCACCTGACCATATTCAGATGCCCATTTGCAGCTGCGTTGTCCATGGCGTTTGATACTATAGCCATTCTCATGCAACCATTGCACTACATGCAAATGACCGATTGCTGCAGTTTTATCCGTGGATTTGGAAATGTTCCGAACGTCTTGCGATCCATTCACACGAGTGAGACATCCATTGTGAACCCATAGCACGATCTCCTAGAAGCCACTAGAAGCGGCGGCTTTCATGATGTCCCAATCATACTCGTATTAGCGGACATAAGCAATTCCATCCTGATGCACTCGATAGCTTGAAGGAATTTCAGTTTACCAGCTCCAGCTACTGCTGCTATAGCTCTACACAGCATAGAAAGTCGTAGAATTCAAACGCGACCCATCGAATCGACTCTAGACAATAATTGTCGTCACACTAGATGCATATTGCGTCCATGATCCATCATTAAAGGATGCTCAAGTTCATGTTGAGTCCACGCGCATTTTTGTTCAATCACAGATATTTGTATGTATTACTGATCGTGTACCTACCAATGCATGCCACCTGATCTCTTCCTTCTCATTTGCGATTTCACTCGGGAGACGTCAATATGAAGGATATGACGAAAGCATAATGACTCACAGCCATAGAACGCCATACTCATGTGGCTAGCAAAACCATGGATGTAGCAGCTTCTGTTTTGAACTATCTCTTGGTTGTATGAGCACTTGCAAAAAAAGGAAGCGCTGGCCAAGCGTGTGCTGGTCAAGGTCCAAGATTCTGACGACAAGCGCTCGGAACGATTAACGCTAGATGACCTCAAGGGCTTCTTCCACTAAGATGTGAGCCTGATTAACGATTGTACGAATTCCGCACAGGAATTTTGGCCAAAGTATACAGCATCCAGCTCTTGTCAGAACACTAGTCGCGATACTGGACGGAATATTGACAGCTCTCTCTTGCAGGCATCTGACTCGTAGATACAAAGACGACTTTACTCCGGGTCAGCACATTGCATACCACAACACCTCCTTTATTTTTAGCAAGAATTGGCAGATTGGTATGAACTCGCAAATATGAGGTTTTCACTTTGTAAATAATACATCAATAGATCAACAACGTCTCCAATACATCATTTCCGTAAGGGCCTTCTCATGTAGCCATTGATACACCTCGAAATAGAAATTGCCAAATGGGCGAAGCA
>JAADVQ010000706.1:0-11156 GCA_023335835.1 Elongisporangium senticosum
ACACGCTTAAACAGTTTGCTGCATCATTGGACCCGAAGCCAGCGTTCGTACTCTCCACCGGCGACCAGATCTACGATCACGGGTAAGCGCAACTACCGCATGATGCTCAGGTAAAACTGAAACTTACTTCATCGTGGCTACAGTATTTTGACGCCGGATGATGAAGCGCTTACAACGCGCTTCGAGCAGATGTACGATCACCCAGATCTCCATGTGCCCTGGTACATCACGTAAGTCCGAACAAAGTGTTGTCGCTCTGTCTTGCAGCAGCAATTGACCATCTCGCTCTTGTTAGTATTGGCAACCACGACTGCGAAGGTTCCATCGACGCCATGCTCCAGTACGCCAACCACAAGCACTCGCTATGGTACATGCCGGAGCGATACTACACCATTGACCGCCCCGTGGCGCCCAAAACCATTCTGCGTGTGATCGTTCTCGACGCTTGTGACCTTGTCTGCGGCCACGAGCCCCGCAACACGCGCTGCAACGATGTCATGAACGAGCAGTCGTCCGAGATGACGCGTCTCGCGCAGTACGATTGGGTCGAGACGGTGCTCAAGGCTGGGAAACCTGCAGGCATCGACCGCATGTGGACCATCGTCGTGGGCCATTGGGCCGTGTACAGCTTTGCAGGCAACGCTGACACGCCGGAGCTGATCAAAACGCTCGATCCTCTGCTGCAGAAGTACCACGTGCATGCGTACTTTAATGGCCATGACCACTGCATGCAGCACATCAAGAAGATCGGCAGCGATGGATGGACGCGCAACTACTTCGTGGCGGGTGCTGGCGGCTACCGCGTGCACACCCTGGCACCTAAGGCGCGCAGCAACTCGAGCCTCGTGCATGCGGCCATGATGCACGGGTTCCTGTGGGTGCGCGTGACCAAGACCGAGTTCCAGGTTCAAATGCTGGACAAGAACGGCGATGTCTTGTACACGACGGAGCTTGAGTATGAGCAGCACACGACAGAGACGACCACGACCTAGAGAGACTGCGACTAAAGACACAAAGGTAGATGCTTCATTCAAATGCAGTTGCTGTTACTGTGGTGCTGGCCTGGAGGATGGTCGCACGACCCCGAGAGTCTCTAGCTCGACTTCTTGAGCGAGTGCCACGTGTACTCCTTGGCCTTGGTCAGCAGCAGCACGAGCTGGTTCTCCTTGCGCTTGATCTTGACGTCCGTGATGTCGTCTGTGAGCTTGAGCGCCAGCACGCGGTTCTTGCCCTCGAGGTGCTTGATGCTGAGCGTCAGGTTGGCGCCGTTCCAGTCGACGGCCGTGTTCTCTTCGGCGTGCGCGCCAATGCCCTCGAGCGTGACGTACAAGGACACTTTCTTCTTGCTGTCCGACCAGGCGTACTGCGTGATGGGCTCCACCTTCTCCACGGACTCGGCAATGACCGTCTTCTGCAGCAGGCGCGGCGCCGCCTTGCCGTCCCACTCGTGCACCTGGACGTCCTCGCGCCGCTTGTGCGCGTAGTAGTAGCTGTTCTGGCCCTTGGAGTGGATGTTGGACTGCAGCGCCGACAGGCTCTCGTTCTCCGTCATCTCCACATCCGGCTGCTGCTGCTGCTGTTCATCCACAGAGGTAGCCATGGCGAGAGATCTCTCGATCAAGTCAGTACTGCGTCCGGCCGATAGATTGCGCTATCCATAATGGCTTCCGTGATATCTTTGGCTGTGGCTCATTTTACAAAATTCTAGAACATAGGTATCCTCAATAGAAGGCTCTCACTGGTACAGTGTACCCCTCTGAACGGTACCAGCACATTGTTAGTGTCCACCACACGAAATGGCAGCTGGTCTCTTGCCAGGAACTTTGTTTGAACTTTCAAATATTTCGATGGCCTTGTATTGAGGCCAAGTGCGGTAGTCGCTGGCTCTCGGGCCATGGAGACTAAAGCATCACTTTCTGTATCGAGAGAAGCCCATGGCGACCGCTTCCTTCTCCGCCGCCTCCTCGTCGTCCTCCAGTGAGCTGCGCCGCTATGAGCGCGTGGTAGGGAGAGCGCCCGCATCGTCTTCCTCCGCTTCCTCATCAGACACCCGCGGCGCTTCGTCCGCTGGTTTCTCCACGATCACTGAGCCAACGCCGCCCCGCCCCACTGGGCTGCAGACCAGAAGCCCTAACGTGAAGAACCCCAAGACGACGGCCTCGAGCGATATCTCCAAGACCGGTGCGACGTCCAAGACCAGCTCCAGCGTGTCGGTCCAAAGAACGACCACGGCCGCAGTACGTAGTGATGTGTGAGTGTTTGATAGGAGAGGACACTGACGCCATGGGGACTCTCTGTCTAGGCCACTGACCGCTTCATCCCGACCCGAAGCGCCATGAGCATGGACTTGGCTCAGTGCCGATCGCCGGCCACGATCGCGGCGGAGGAGGCCAATGCCAGCACCTCTGGAGCCACGGGCGACGACGAAGAGAAGCAGATCTACAAGAAGCGGCTCGCGAGTGCGCTGCTGGGCACGACGGACGAGGAAGAAGGAGGCAGCCACAAGATCCTCAAGTTCAGTCAGGCCAAGCCTGCCATCGCGGCACCAGAGTCGTTCAAGTCGTCGCTGCTGGCGCGCTTCTCCCACAACAAGACGAGTGCGATCCCCGCCGCGACCGCCAAAAAACTCAACCGCTACGTGCCGTCGGCGCCGATCAAAGTGCTGGATGCGCCGGAGCTCATGAACGACTACTACCTCAATCTGCTCTCCTGGGGGTCCAACAACATCTTGGCCGTGGCGCTGGGCCAGTGCGTCTACTTGTGGAACGCCGAGTCGGGCGAGATCGACGAACTCATGGCGCTCGAGGGCGAAGACTACATCAGCTCCGTGCAGTGGAGCGATGTGGGCGGCTCGACCCACTTGGCTATCGGCACGAGTGACTCGGTCGTGCAGCTCTGGGACGTGGCCGCGTCCAAGCAGGTCCGCTCCATGAACGGCCATTCGGCTCGCGTTGGCGCTCTGGCCTGGAACAGTTATATCCTGTCGTCTGGCTCGCGAGACAGCAGCATTATCCACCACGATGTTCGAGCACGTGAACACAAGATCTCGACGCTGACAGGCCATGAACAGGAGGTCTGTGGACTCTCGTGGTCACCCGACGGAACGACGCTGGCATCTGGAGGCAACGACAACGCGCTGTGCCTGTGGCGGTCATCTACTATGGGCAGCAGCCCCAGTACGCAGAGCCCCATTTACCGCCTGGAACAGCACACTGCTGCCGTCAAGGCTATCGCCTGGTGCCCATGGGAGCGCAATCTGTTGGCCACGGGTGGTGGTACAGCCGATCGCTCCATCAAGTTCTGGAACACGAGCAATGGGGCGCTGCTGAACTCGATCGACACTGGTTCCCAGGTCTGCTCGCTGCTGTGGTCTACTTCTGAGAAGGAACTGCTGTCATCTCACGGCTACTCGCAGAACGAGCTGTGTCTCTGGAAATACCCGAGCATGGCCAAGGTGAAGGAGCTGACGGGCCACACGTCTCGAGTTCTGCATCTCGCGGCGTCGCCTGACGGATCGACTGTGGTGTCCGGCGCCGCCGACGAAACTCTTCGATTCTGGAAAGTCTTTGGATCCAACCGCAAGGCTAGCAAGGCTGGCTCGTCTACAGCCGAGCTGTCGAACTCTTCACTGTCTCGTGTCATGAGCATCAGGTAAATTATGATGGCCGATCGACGCTGCCAGTCGGTCGGATTGTTGCGTTGTGTGTCTGTGTCTGTCGTGCGATGTGTCTAGTACTCGGAGTATGGTTCACGACAGCCACAGCCAAACTTCCGCCCACGGAGTACAGCTACAGTATAGAAGAAGAAGAAGACCGGAGAGTGGTGATTTTTATGAAGAGTGAACAAATGTTATATTTACATTCCTGTTGTCTGAGCTCAAGCGCTGGTGATGCTGCGTTTCTCTCTCGTTGTCATGATCGCTAGGCGGATCTGCCATCGCCCTTGGGCGTATTTTTAGTCGCGTCCATGGTATAAATACTGCCGATTGTTACCTACTGCTTCACAAGCCAAGTCTCTCTGGAAGGCGTCGGCCGTGGAAGTTGACCACCATGACGGGCTCTGAGCAATCAACTGTGTGTGAGACCGACGTGGTTCGACAGGCGGAGCTGGTTGCGATGGATTATTTAAAAAGCTGGAAGTGCTCCAAGTCTCTGGACGCGTTGATGACCACGACTGGCACGAAGGCCTCGTCCAGTGTCGCGAGTGAGCTGTATGCAGCTGATCTGGAGAAGAAGAAAGCCATCGGCAAGCACTCGTCGGTCTTGGAGTACGTGGTGAGTTCTTCTGCTGACCAGGCTAAAAGCGAGACGAGTTCCAGCCGAAGACGCTCGGGTGTTGACAGTTCATGCAACAGCAGCAGTGGAGACAAGGAGGTTGCCTGGACGAAAGACGAGCTCTGTCTTCTACGAAGAGCGATTAAGCAGACGAGTTCGATCGACGACAAGAACGACCGCTGGAAGCAGATAGCGGTGCTCGTGGGCAATGGCAAGTCCAAGAAGCACTGCTACATCAAGTATAAGGAGCTCAAACAAGAACAAAGCGACAGCAAGAGCTCGTCAAAGACTCGCCCGTCCTCGTCCGAGCCGCGTGTGAGAAGAGATTCCGTGGCCTTGATGAAGGAAGGCAAAGGATCGGTCCCTCTCTTGGACGCCGACGATGAAGAGATCACAGCCAAATCAAGCTCATTCGTGAAGATTGACATCGCAAAAGAGTTGCGTCCAGTCAACGCCACAAGTCCGATGGAAAAGCTGGAGATGGAGGACTGTGATGATCTTGAAAGCGTCGTACCCGCGGGTCGCAAGCCCGTAGTTTCGATTCAAGATCGACCGGCTTCTTCTAGCTCGAACGCCACGAGCTCGAGAGTCACACGTGCGCCGACTAGTGAGGAAGTCGCGTCGTCGCGCCAGCTGCTGTTTGGAGAGGACAAGAAGAGCTTCACCTCGCACTGGCAGGAACAGGTGCGTTGTCTTGTTTGGCTATTGGTATTCTTCGAAATAGTCGCTTAATGTATCACGTACGTTCGGACAAAGGGCTTGTTCTTTTCGAAGGTCAAGCGGCTGCAGTACGGACTTGTCCAGCACGAAGGCGGTCCGTGCGGTGTGCTGGCTGTCGTGCAGGCCTATACGCTCCGCTTCTTGCTCCTGAACGCTCGTGGCGACTGGCAAAACGTACGTGGGGTGATGTGTGGCTACATATACAGTCTTTCTAATGTCCTTCTGTTGGGTGGAATTCAACAGCCTGATGCAAGTGATCAGAGAGCCGCTCTGGCCTCCGCACTGGCTCATATATTGTGGCAGGCCACAGCTCCAGCCAAATCGACTTGTACGATTGCATTGAATGCTGGCCGCACTGGCTCCAGTGGGTTCATGAGTGGCCTAGCACTGCACTCCGCTTCCAGTGAAGCTCAGACCAAGGCGCTTCTGCTGGAGAACCTGGACCAGTTAATGGCTCCAAAGGGCAATGGGCTTTTGTTGCTTGTGTACTCCGTGCTGCTGTCCAAGGGCATCGAGCGCATCAAAAGCGAGATGGACGACGTGGACGGCTCGGGCCAGCGACTCATTGGAGCCCACGACTACTGCACACAGGAGCTGGTGAACCTGCTCCTCTGTGGCCAGGCGTGCAGTAATGTGTTCAACGGGCGTCAGTTGCTGGAGGGCGCAAGCATGGACGACCCCAAGGCCGTGGTGCTCAAGGGCATCCCTGCGCAGGCCACCGTGGGCTTCCTCTCGCTCTTTGAAGCCTACGAGTACCTGGTCGTGGGCTCGCACCTCAAGACGCCGCGCGTGCCCATCTGGGTCGTGTGCAGTGAGTCGCACTACTCAGTGCTGTTCGCCTCGCCCGAGCAGCAGGCCGAGGCTGCGCTGCTGGAGAGCCGGCCCCAGGTGCTGGAGCTGTTCTACTTTGACGGCCTGGCCAACCAGGACGAAGTCATCCGGCTGAGCGTCCACACGCACGCTTTGCAGGAGCGGGCCAAGCCCAACCACGAGGACCTCACGCCGCCTCTGAACTTAGTGATCCAGACCAAGTGGCCGCTCGCGTCGGTCGACTGGAACGGCGTCGAGCCCTTGCTCTGATCGTATCGCATTCGAAGCCTCTGGCCATCAGGCCAAAGGATGTCAATGGGATACTTTCCATGGAATATTGGAAATCACAAAATATCGAAATTTCGAATGAAAGAACAACCCCTGTAGGAACATTCCAAAACGGATGAAAGGTTTTAGCCAATGATAGACTTTAAAGAACGATTTCAGCCAATCAGAAGTACCCAAAGTGGCGATTCGGTTGACACTTTGGCTGGATTGGGGGGGACATGCACATGGAATCCATGGATGGCCCCGGCTCCTTCTTCTTGTTCTTCCGCTGCCCTGACTGCTGAGCGCCGGCGCGTGGCCCTACAGACGTACGAGCGTGCGAGCAGACGGACGGCGGGCTCTCATGCAGGAAACTGCCGTTCACTGCTCTCGTCACAATCACGCTCGCGCGCCATGCAGCAGATCGCCATGGCGACTATAGCGGACGCGACTACGACGGCTCAGGCGGCGGCGGCCGCGCTCGAAGCCAGCCTTCGCCACAAGTTCAGCATGCTCATGATCGCGCTCACTTTCGGCTACGGCACCATGCTCACGCTGTGTCTGTCGCTGCTGGTGTACATGCGCTACCACCGCAAGGAGGTCTATCGCGGCGACTCGAGTGCCGCGCGCAAGATTATTCTCCCTGCGTTCCAGCCGCTGCTCTGGCTGCTGGCCGTTGTCCTCGTCGTGTACACGATCTACTTCGGCACGCTTATCTCGAGCCAGAGCACGCACTCCGACGTCGAGGTGGAGCTCTACGCCTCTGGCGGCATATTCGTGCTCATCATCATCGTGGTCTACATGTACCAGAAGAGCGTCACAGCGCGGTCGCTGCAGCGCGCGACGCTCATCTCGTGCGTCATGAGCCTTTACAACGTGCCCGTGGTATGGTACACGTCCGCGCACTGCAGCACCGAAACGGCGTTCCTAATCTCCGTCATCTCGCGCAACCTCGTCGTCCTGTTCTTCGTCTGGGTCTTCATCCGGCCGCCGGCGCGCGCCAGCGTCAAGGCGCTGCGCGAGTATTGCATCTTCGTGTTCATCTACTTCGCACTACATCTGGCCTACAACGACCTGTTCTATCGGCTCGAGTACAACTCGGGCTTCGTGGTGTGCTACGTCACGATCCTCTGGGCCGCGCTCAGCCCGATCTTCATCTGGCGCGTCATGCGTGCCGACACGGAGCACTGGCGCGGCCTGGGCCGCCGCGCCTGCGCGCTACAGAGCTTGTTCCGCCAGAAACACAATCTACATGAGCACATCTCGTCCCGCGGCCTGCACGTGCTGATCGAGATGCACCGCAAGTACATCATCGACTTTGCGTACCTGGAGCTCAAGCAGCGGATCGGAGTCGGCGCCAGCGCCGTGGTGTTCAACGGCATTCTGCACTCCAAGACCGCCGTGGCTGTCAAGGTGTACACGCCCAACGAGCTCACAGAAGACACGGTCGCGGAGTTCTCGCACGAGGCCGCGCTCTGCGGCGCGCTGCACCACCCGAACATTGTGCAGTTCTACGGCATGTGCGTCTGCCCGCCGACGATCTGCCTGGTGTCGGAGCTGTGCCAGGGGAGTCTGGACGACCTCACGCGCGCGATCGCACGCCGTCAGCACACAGAGAACCGCCAGCAGCTGCTGATCAACCTCAACTACATGATCGACGCCACGCGCGCAGTCGTGTATCTGCACAGCTTCTCGCCGGCGTTCCTGCATCGCGACATCAAGACCTCCAACTTTTTATTGGATACTAATTGCACCGTCAAGCTCACGGACTTTGGCGAGTCCCGCAGTCTGCCTCGCTCACGGCCCAAGTCAGCGGCTCAGACGATGGTCGAGATGCTCAAGACGCGAAGCCACAGCGGCTCGTCCGAGACCACGTGGACCAACAACATCCCTGTGACCCCGCAGCCTTCCACTGGCCGACCGAGCAACGCCATGACCGTGCGAGGGACGGCGGATTACATGGCCCCGGAGCTGATCCAGGGCAAATCAGGCACCGCACTCTATGGCGAGGCCGCGGACATCTACAGCCTGTCGATCACGCTGTGGGATATCCTGCATCCGTTGGAAGACAAGTATCCGGACGCCAACGACAACCACCTGCGCATCTTTGAGTGCGTGATCAGCGGCCAGCGCCCGAGACTGGACGATCGGTTGCATCCCGAGATCGCCCAGCTGCTGACCGACGCGTGGGACCCGCAGCCAGACCGACGGCCATCTGCGCAGTATGTGTTGTCCACGCTCGAAAAGATCCAGCAAGAAGTGAGCTCTTCTATGGCTACCAGTCTCATGGAGGTGATTGAGAAGAGTGTTCAGCTCACAACCAAGCAGCCTGATAGTGAGAGCAAGACCATTACAGGCCAACTGCTCATGCAGCGCATGCTGGAGCTGGATTTTGTGGACTCGGTCGAAGAAGCCAGTCGTCTGGGCAATGGACTCATGAGCACAGGCTTTTTGCACCACGTGAAGCACCAAGAACCGTTCGGCAAGTCGGTGGAGCTGTTTTACATTGATGACAACATGCTGCACGGGTACACGACGGAGCAAACGATCGTGCTGCACCAGGAAGACAATGGGCCGTCGGCCCGGCTGCACATGTGGAAGCCGTTCCAGCGCACCACAGCGCGTAGCGATGCATCGTCCACCAGCAGCGGGAGCACGACTCGACAGCCAGAGTCCTCGGTCACGCAGAGCCACTACTACATCGACAGCGTGGCCACGAGTTCGTGTGCGTGTCGGAAGCTGGGCTCCGGTGTCGGGCAGACGCGCAATCAGCGCAAGCGATTCCGCAAGAACAAGAAGTGGAACGCCATCGTGGAGGAGTCGGTGCTAACCGAGAAGCTGCTCACGAACGAGTTCGATCACACGAGCGAGAGCATCATGCTGGAGGAGTTCGACCACCACATGACGGGCCACCGGGATCTCGAAGCCGCCATGCTGCAGGAAGACGACGAGGAGGACGAGGACAACAACCCCATGGCCGTGCACCCCATCATGGTTGTGCACCACACCAAATAGCTAGCCCTCCTCCGTCCGGTTAGTTGAGGTCCCACGACGACGCAAGAACCGGACGGGTTCTTGGTCGTATGAAGTTGTGCGTTAGAACGAATGCAAAAAACCGTTTTCGTGGCAATGGTTCCTTGATTTCCCCTCTCTCGGTCGCGACAGGCTGATGGATCCCCTCGCCTCGTGTTCTACATTATGGCTGCTGAGCAATCCATCCATCTCTCTGCGCCACGATGGACTCGTGTTAGCTGGAAGAATACCTCTCCCACGTTGAAGGGTTCACCAGGCGCGCCCTTGACACGTCGCTGATGGGCAGCAGAACGAAACGGCGCGACAGAACGTGCGTAGAAGCTTGCTCGTGCGTTTTCCACTTGTGCTCTGCCGTCGCTGACTTCCACGCGCGGACGCGGGTCGGCGACAATCGGCCACGCGAAGTAACGACCTCTCGCTTCTCTGTCGTTGTACGCTCCCCGTCAAACGCAGACGTTCTCCGTCCTGCTCCTCGTCTGAGCGAGAGGACCCTGCACCCAAGCGACAAATGGGAGACAGCCCCATGCAGCACCATCTCCTGGTGCTTCGCGGGTTCCAGCTCGGCGTTTACGGCTCCATGTTTTGCCTGTGCATTGTTCTTGTCGTCTCCAGTGCTCGACACCGGCGGCGAGCGTTCCACGGAGATCCTCGATCAGCGCGAAGCACGTTAATGCCAGCCTTAGTGCCGCTTCTGTGGGTATTGACCACCGTCTCGGGCGCGTTCGCGCTCTACTTTTGCGCACTCGTGGTGTCCAATGCAACGCCGGCCACCAAGATCACGAGCTTGTCCATCGAGGCGCACTCCTCGGGCCAACAGTTTGCGCTGGTGCTGGCCATGGTGTTTGTTCTGCAGCCGAGCGTTGCTCCGCGATCGCTGCAGTACACCGTGGGCATTTCGCTGCTGCTGGCCACCTACACCATGCCGATCGCGTGGTATATGACCGAATACGGTAACACGGGCGACTTGTACGCGGTGCTGACCATCTCGAGAGTGGTGCAGCTAATGCTGTTCGTATACATTCTGGTGTATCCGCCGCCTCGAGCCAGCAAGTACATCCTACGCGAGTACTGCGTGTTTGCGTTCGTGTACTACGCGTTCCGCTTTTCCTACAACATGTGCCTGCGGCAGGGCGAGATCACGACCGCGTTCAATCTCATGTACGGCAGCTTTCTCTTCGGCATGTTCATCCCGCTCATGAACTGGCGCGTGCTGACGGCCGACACCGAGTACTGGCGAGCGCTAGGCCAGCGCACGTGTGCGCTTCAGCGACTCTTTCGCCAGCAGCAGAGCCAGCACCAGCACATCCAGGACCGCATCTCGCCGCAGGGTGTGCCCGTGCTCGTAGAGCTGCAGCCCAAGTTCGTGATCGATTTCCCGTATCTGGAACGGAAGCAGCGCATCGGCGTCGGCACTAACTCGGTCGTGTTCAACGGGTTTCTGCAGTCCAGCATCGCGGTGGCCATCAAGCAGTACACGCCGCTGGACTTTACCGAGGACACCGTGGCCGAGTTTTCGGACGAGGCCGCGCTCTGTGCGGCGTTGAACCACCCGAACATCGTGAACTTCTACGGCCTCTGTGTGTGTCCGCCCGCGATCGCGCTGGTGACCGAGTTGTGTCAGGGGAGTCTGAGCGACGTCACGTGCGCCATCATGCGGCGTGGGTTGCCCAAGCATCGCCGCCAACTCGTGATCAATCTGACGTATATGATCGACGCCGCTCGAGCCGTGGCCCATTTGCATAGCTTCACGCCGGCCTTTGTGCACGGAGACCTCAACCCAGCCAGCTTCCTGGTCGACGTGGAGTCCAATGTCAAGCTGGCGGATCTGGGCGACGCGCGCAGCCTCTCGCGCGAGTCCGTGGTGCCGAATCCAGTGCTGGGCGCTAGTCCTGGCAGCCCCAAGTCTCGCCTAGTTGAGTACATGGCGCCCGAGCTCATTCAAGGTCCGTCACTCGAGTCTGGCGAGTGCTACAACGACGAAGCCGCCGACGTCTTCGCGCTGGCCATGACCATGTGGGACATCATGAACCCGAGCGAGGACAAGTACCCGGA
>JAADVQ010000707.1:0-11150 GCA_023335835.1 Elongisporangium senticosum
CTGAGGAACTACACAACAAATACAAAACGTGTCAGCTAAAAGAAGACTAACAATCGTAGGAAACGAAGGACGTACTGTGCAGGCGGAAACAATAGGAAGTGGCCAATTGGATCTGATCTCCGTGCTTGAGCTTGACACAAGTCTCAGCGTCACTCCCAATGCGGCGATTATTCACAAGGATCAGGGCTGCGGAGTCCATAACCTCGACTTCCACAGAGACGACTGGTTCATCTCCATCAGAAGATTCTGTATGCACGCAATAGAATTGCGCATGGCGGGCCAAAACTCCATCTCGATGGCAGAGCATGAGGTATTGCGTGCCGTCGGGTGATGAAGAGTTCAATTGTCGAACAGGAGCTTGCCTGCCTGTCGGTGACGAATGCGCGCGTAATAATTTCGGTCGTGTCGGTGATTGTCGCGGAGAAGTTGACGACGAAGACGCGTCGATAGGAAAGTCACTCAGTGAGGGCGTTCGGCGCTTCAAAAACGATGGCGACCAGGAGCCTCGACTGCTCTTTCTTAGAGAAGGCGGTGACTCGTTCTCGCCAGATGTGCTGATACTGAGCTCACTTCCTACAGGACTACCCACCGTCGAATCTTCTCGATTTTCCCGGATGCTTGGATCGCTGCCCATGACCGTGACTCCTATAGCCAGGCAGTAGGCCAACGGCTCATCCGCTTTCAAGTTGGAGCTCAAATTCACCAGACTTGGTCTTGTCTTGTTCAACTGGACACTTCCGTTCTGCTCACGGCGGTTTGCAGTCTCATCAAGCTGCAGCTGTTGTTGTAGTGGCTCTGAGACCTCCATTTCCTGCTGTAGCTCGGCGTAGAACTGCTCTCGTTCCGCAAGACTCGCTGATAGCCCGGCGTTATTCATGGGCTTCTTGGGGCTGTGACGGTTCCTGGCCAATTCAGCACGCAGCTCCTGAATCTCTTGGCGCAGCTGGCGGATGATGCGCGCGTTCCGATCTTCGTTCACCACAGCACGGTTGATCACTCTCTTGGCGGACTCAGCGTAGCGCAGAGTGCTCATGGTTTCGTCGTAGTTCTCAGACGAAGGAGAGATCATGGCGATCATCGTGGTCTACGTACGATGTCTGTTAGAAATACCGAGCACGCACAATCTACGAAGCAAGCCATCTCTCTTACCTTTGCGTTGCCACCAAGACTCTCCTTTAAAAGCCACGTGAGCGTACTATCACGGTAGGGCACGCGCTCCGACGATCCCCTAGCGATACACAACATAGCTTTCATCAATACAATTGCAGGCAAATCAGGTCTGTTCCAACAACACGCACTTGCTCAGGGCTGAGATCACGCGGCCAAGTGTCGTGAGGCTTTTGTTGATCATCGCGCCTTCTTTCAGCCGGTCGCCGCTAGTACCGGATACGTTGGCTCGCTCGGAGCCCGCGAGATCGATCATGCAGATCTTGGATGTCTATGGGAAACAATTGCTGAGAAACATGGTTTATACGAGACACTAGAGTCCCGCATACCTTGTCAGTGGCGCTCTGCGTTGCCGAATCAAACGTCGTCTGCGTGAGCGTGATGGTAAACACGGCGTGCGATCGCGAAGAGATTGCGTTCATTTGCGTGGACGCCACTGTGCGCAGTTTGTCTCCCGCCAACATCTCCTCCGCGATCTCGGCATACGAATTCACGCTTCTGCAGGTCAGGCCCTCCACGAACGGACCCGTGATCGGATGCTCGCGGACTTTGAGCCGTCTGGTAATGGCCGAATCTTCACCATTGCCGCTTGTCGGTGACATAGAGAACGACGATCTCCTGCTGCTGTTGTTCGATGACGCAGCCAAGCCGAGCTCCAGCAGATCCTGCACCTTTTCCATGTAAATCTCACAGTAGCTCACCTGCACAAGACAGCAGGAATGACTACTACAGTTCATACTACGAGGGGTTTGGCATGGAGAATCGACGTACGTGCACACTGTAGATCGATCGGGACGGCGAGATACTATCCGCTGTGCTTGCAAGATCGGATGCGCTCGAGTGGTCATGCTCGCTGCTTTCGTCTGCTGCTGCACTGGTGCTGCTCTGCTCGTGCTCCGTGCAGCGTCGCGCATCGATGCCCTGGAAAAGCGCCTCGCAGAAGCGCGGGATCACGCCCTTGCACGCGTCAGTCTTGCCACCCAGCATCGTATGCGTCTTGCCGCTGCCCGTCTGTCCATAGGCCAGCACCGTGCAGTTGAAGCCCTCGAACGCCGAGGCCAGCATATCGCGGCCGATCTCTTCGAAAATGAGCTCCTGGTTGGGCTTCTGGGTCTCAGCATCGACGTCGTTTGTGCTGGTGGTCGGTCTGGACTCGAGCTCCGCAGCGGCCGAGCCCACGCCGATACAGCGGTCAAAGTGGAACGTGCGGCATTCGCCAGCGGATACGGCGGCCTGCAGCGCAGTCTCCGTGAGCGCGATCGGCAGATCGCTGATCGACGCGCGGTGGCCGGGGGATACGGCCTCCAAGTAGACTGGGTCATGGAAGAGCGTCGGGTTCACCACCTTGACGCTCGTTCGGTCCACACTCACGATCACGGGTGTGCGACCGAGCAGCTCGCGCTCATTCAGCGGTCGCGCGCGGATCACAACCCTGATGGCACAGTCCTGCTTGGCCACCGCCTCGGAGTTCGCCACGTCAGCTCCGCGTGGCGTAAACAGCTTGGACAGCGACATCCGATGCGACAGCATGGCGCCTTCTTCTTCTTGCTCCGGCCACAAGCGCGTTCTCCGAGAACGCCAAATAAAAGGTCCACGGCCGTTTCTGGTTCTGTTTTGGCGCGACAGGGCACCCCGCCACCGCAGCAATTATGTATACAGCCAAGCAAGCCCCCATTCACTCCGCTATCCAGGCCTATTGTGCCTTTGGAGGGGCAACAGCAGCAGCGCCAGCGTCTCGATGCATCGACGCTCTCTGTGTTGAGCCAAAGGGGATGTTTTATCCATGGGTTCAACACTGACGACAATCACTCCGTACATCCATTATGCTGAGTGATGGTAACTCCGGGCCTTTGCTGGGTGAGCTCCGCCTCACTCTGTTTCTGGATGCATCGTGGACGCACGGAACAGCGACCGACGATCACTCTTGTGTTCCACATCATGGACCATAATTATGGTGACCAGGACACCTCGGTGGCGACCGCGTCGCTCATGACTGAGGACAGTCAGTCCATGCCTAAAGCCACGATCCAAATGGTGACAGACGCGGCCGAGTACGTGATCCCCAGACAGCGCCGTCCTCGGATCGCTATTGAACTGCCGCCGGATGTAGATCTCCAGCGGATGGACCGGAGCCAGGTCAAGAAGATTAAGAACCGGATCGCGGCGGCTCGGGCCCGCTCTCGGGCTCAGCAGCGCGTGGAGAATCTGGAGCGGCAGCTGCGAGAAGCCCACCACCGGATTCTGCACTTGGAACAGACCATCCGCAGTATTCAACCCAATAACAGCGATATCACGAATCCGCTGTACTTCCCATGTGCGCGGCCATTACAGCAGCAGCAGCAGTCGTTTGGGTCCAGAGACCCCGACGAACTGCTTCTGCCTCCGCCACCACTGCCAGGAAATGCTCCGGACTTGGCTGACTTGGTCTTCCTCTTTCCAGACGAGACAGGAGGGATGGAGTAGGAAATAATATCGCATAACACATCAATGAAACGTGCAACTTGTTGAGCATATAGAAGAGGAATCTCTGCCGTATCCATTCGGTCTTGGCAAGTCGTCGAATTTAACGGAACTGCGACTTGAGCACGAGCATGTTGCCTTCGATGGCGTCCACCTCGACGTCGCAGATCGTGCGCAGGATATCCTTGAGCAGCGCCTTGTCTTCGCTCGTGACGATCAGTTTCTTGAGCTTACGCAGCAGCACGCGCGTACGTAGACGGCCACCGTAACGAATCAGTTCCTGCTGCACACCAGCCTCCGTGAGCTTGTTTAAGGACGAGGTCGTGCCTGACGTGATCTTGGGCTTCTTGGGCGTCTCGTCCTGGATCTTGGTCTCCGCCTTACGTTTGCCGTTAGGGCTGTTGTCCGCCGTGTTGGATCCGCTGCTCTTGGACTTGGGAGCTGCACCATTCGCATCGCCGCCCTGTTTGCCAGCGTCAGCACTGCCGTTCGTGCCTCCTGCCGCATTGGACTTAGAGTCGTCGATCACGGCCTGGCCGCTGGCATCGTAAATAATATTGCCGCCCAGATCGCGCTTGGGCTTGATCTTGTCCATGTCCTTGGCCGAATACTCGTCGTCCGAGCCGTCTTCTTCCTCGTTGTCCTTCTCGTTCGCCGCATCCATCTCTCCGCTCTGCGCGCGCTTGAGCAGATCCTTCATGGCCTGGCCAGTCTCCGTCAGCTTGCCCGTGCCCTCCGGATCGACTTCGAACTCGTCCTCGTCCGAATCCGACTGACCCACGCCCTTGGGCTCGTCCTGATTGATCTCGGCGTCGCTCTCGTCGTCGTCAAACTTCTCGTCAAAGTCGCCGCCGTCTTCGCCCGTGGGCCCGGCCTCCTCGTTCTTCTTGGCGCGCACCACACGACGCGGCTTCTTCTCCTGCACGTTGAAGATGTCCTCCGACTCGGCTTTCTTCTTGGCGGCCGACGCCACGGCGCCCGTGCGGATGCGCGGTGCGCTCACAGTGTCGCCTGAGGCGTCCTGCTTATCCTCACCAGCCAGCTTGTGCTTCATGAGCCATCGCTCCACGGCGCGCTTCTTCTCGTTGTTGAGATCCTCGGCTTCCTCGAGCGTCAGCGTGCGGTAGTTGAGCGGCTTCTTGAAGCGGAACCACTGCTCAACGGGGATCACACTGAACTCGTCGTTGTGGCGATTCTTGATCAGTAGCATGTAGGTGGACGACTGACCGCCTTCGAACGTGCCGTTGAACTTGTTCTTGCCGTCCTTGTCCTCGATCACCCAGCCGGCCGTGCGCGTGTCGCGGCGGCGGCGTCGGCGGCGCTTACGCAGCGCCGGATTGTACCCGATCTCTTCGTCCTTGTTCTCCTCGTCTTCCTCGATGACCCGCTCCGGCTCGCGGTACATCATCACAGGCTGGTTGCACGTGTTGAGCTTGGGCATTTGAGGCAGATCAAAGCGCGCGATATTGTAGCGCTTGATGGACGGCGTCGCGCGCAGCACCATGGTCTCTTCCACCAGCGCATTCGAGGCAGACAAGGCGGAAGATGCAGTCGCGCTGGATGCAGCAGCCCCTGGGCGTCGGAGGCCGTTGCCTCGCGGCACCAAGCCGTTGGCGCCACTGGCCACTGGTCCACTCGACCGCTTCATTCGGCTAATGAGGGGGTCTGACTGAAACAGCCCAGAATATATAGTACAGTAGATCACACAGCAAAGTACGTGATCTTCCTGGATTAGGGACTAGTAGCCTGATCGCTAGGGATATTTAAATTTAGGGATTTTTGTGTTCGACAAACAAGGGATAATTGGTGGAGCCACACTATCTCAGGGTTGAATGATGAGGTGAGTGATGGTCACCAAATCTCCAACTCTTTCCGTCAACCCAGTGCGCGCATTGCCCAAGAAGGACCCGGAGCCACAGAGACCACGGAAGAAGGACCACGAGACGCAGGCGATGAAGAAAGGAGGAGGAGCCAAAGGAGGCCGCGTGATGCTCTCTTGGAAGGACGCGCATGACGACGTGGAGCAGAAGGAAGAGACGCCCAAGGCCAAGCCTGCACAGCAGCAGCAGAAGCAGCGGGCGTCCAAGGCACAGTCGCCATGCACTGTGGAGAGCGTGTCAGCCCAGTCTACTGAGCTGTCAACTGAGAAGAGAAACAAGAAGAAGAAGAAGGCGAAGAATGACGGACAGCCCCTGGAGGATCGCAATATGTCGCATGTGGACGCGCTCCTGTATGAATTGTACCTGGAATCGATGAGTGCAGACGCGATGTTCGAGACCCCGGAGCAGGCCATCCAGTCATCCAAGAAGAAAAGAAACAAGAAAAAGAACGACAAGAAGACCAACGCAATTGCGGATGATGAAGATGTCCGTGTTGTCGATGTGCAAGAGGAGGCCCTTCTCGATTCAGATGAATCCGATGACTCGTTTGATGACATCGAAAGACTCGTAGAGCTCGATGCACGGATTGAGATGTATCTCAAGCAAACATTGCAGGGGTATGTCGGAGAGAAGCTCAACAAGAAAGACAAGAAGAAAGTGCTCAAGGCGAAGCAAAAGGCATCATCGGCGAAAGCTATGCTCGCGGATGACAATACTCCAGGCAGCTCTCAAAAACGGCGAAACTCGACGCCTGGTGGCAAAGATGCAAGCTCCAGTGCAGTGAGTGGCATGGCTAAACGTCCCGAGTCAAGCAAGCAGATGAAATTGAATGCAGCTAAGGAAGCTGTCCCAAAGCGCGACAAACATGACAAGAGGAAAGAAGAGAAAGTCTCTGGACGTGAGAAGCGAGCATCGACAGCAGAAACGCATGAGGCCAGAAAAAAGAAACCGGATCAAAGACACCAAAATGAAGAATCAAGTTATGATGAATATCTCAGTCGCGAAAATGTCATGCGCGGATTGGAAAACGGGTCATTGTTACAAGGAAAGCTACGCGTGAATAGCAAGTATCGTGCTGATGGATACATTACGGTCGATGGAATCACAATGGATATTTTGATCAAGGGTGATCGAGATCGAAATCGTGCCATGGATAGTGATCTTGTCGTTGTCAAGTTGAATGCAATTTCCGATTGGAAGCAGGTCGAGGATTTGAAGATGTCTGGGAAAGAAGATACTCAGCCAGTTGTTGCATCTTCCTCCTCACCTGGTATTGATACTCAAGCGCTTCATTCGCTGTGGAGACCAAGTATAAAGACTGAAGCGTGTTTTCTACCTCAGGCCGATCAAGATGCTGGCCTTGATGACATACTGAAGGTCGTTCGTGTCACCATCAACGAAAACATTGCGAAATCCAAAGCACGCCCAACTGGCAAGGTGGTTTACATTCTTGCATCGCACAATGCCCATGGATTTGTCGGGTCTCTTGAGCCCAAAACAAAGTCCAAAGATCTAACAGCACAGTTGTCAGATGAAGACGCATATGCGTACTTCAATGCGCATGACCTACGATTGCCGCGACGCATTCGTATTCCTCGCTTGCAACTTCCAGATGAGTTTATTGCAAACCCAATGGTTTATTCGCAGCAAATGCTGTGTTTCTGTCGCATTAAATCATGGTCAACAAAGCATAGAAGTCCAATGGGGGAGTTCGTGAAAACAGTGGGCGAATTCACCGGTATTGAATCTGGCATCTCAGCAATTTTGGCCAAAAATGGATTGCAACCTCACACATTGGATTTTAGCAGTGAGATTCTGGATGATTTGGATGTGAAGTATGGTATCAATGGAGAAAAGTGGTTGATTCCTGAGGAAGAACAACTCAAACGAAAGGATTTTCGCCAGTTTCAGATCTTCAGTATAGATCCTTACAATGCCCGTGATCTTGATGATGCTCTACACATTCGTCCATTAAACGATGCACGCACAATCTTCGAAGTCGGCGTGCATATTGCTGACGTCACGCATTTCATCGAAAAGGATTCATTGTTGGACATTGAGGGAAGACAGCGAGCAACTAGTGTCTACTTGGCAAATCGAGTATTGCCCATGCTACCACGTATCCTGTGTGAAAAATTGTGTTCCTTGCAGCCACAAGTCGATCGTTTGGCGTTTTCCGTTGTTTGGCAAATGAACGCAGACGGAAGCCTTGTTGATGGTTGTGAACCATGGTTCGGCAAGTCTATCATTCGGTCTTGCTGTAAGCTGGATTATGGAAGTGCACAAAAGATGCTTGATGGAACAATCGCTAGTGATCTTCTGGATGAATGGGAGACTGATCGTCGTCCGACAGGTGAAAACCCAAAAATTACGAACGCTTCTGTTATTCAAAGTGTGAAGGACCTGTGGCAAGTCGCCAAGCACCGTCGAGCAACTCGATTTGAGACCGGTGCGATCAGTTTGAATGATGTCAAACTTGTGTTTTCACTGGATGCAAAGGGAAATCCAACACGTTTCGGAGGATATGAGCTGAAAGATAGCAACCGACTTGTGGAGGAGTACATGCTGTTGGCCAACTACCTTGTAGCTCAACAATTACTTAGGTCTCTTGGTCCTTTGGCTTTTCTGCGAAATCACTCTGCACCGATCGCTCGTGCGCTGGACACCACATTGGGGGTGTTGAGCGACAATAACTTCCATTTGGACGGAAGTTCGACAAAAGCATTGTCCGATTCTTTGGAGGAGGTTCGATTAGCTCATGGAGATTTGAAGTTTTCAGTTATTCAAGCCATGATTATCAAGCCCATGACCCCTGCTCAGTACATTGTAGCTGGAAACGGTACTGATGCGGACGCTTGGCGTCATTATGCGCTGAATATTCCGTACTACACCCATTTTACCTCTCCGATTCGTCGGTACGCAGACGTGGTGGTTCATCGATTGTTGCAGCACAGTGTAACCATGGAAGCACCCTTCGATCGGTCTGCGTCGAATCTGCCTACTTTGATGCATGAATTTACTGAAGTTGCTCAGAACTGCAACGAAAAGAAGATGGCGGCAAAGAACGCTGAAAATGACTGTGATCAAGTGTTCTTGTGTGCTTATGTGAAGCACTATAGCGCTGTTGAGGTAACCGGTGTGGTGATGAGTATGGGCCAGCAAAGCTTTACAGTGTATATCATGGAAATCGGGTTGGAACAAAGAATGTTCCTGAGAGAAAACAACCTGAAGGGCATCTGGAATGAAAAGCAGTCGAGCCTTTCTATTCTTCTCAACGCAGAAGGCAAGGGAACGAAAAAGAAGACTGATGGTACTGCGCGACCAATTCAGCTTTCCTTCATGAAGCAACTGCGCTTTCGTATGTCTTCAACGGAAACGATGCCATTAGCATTGACATTCACCCTTATTGGCGAAAAGGAAGAAGCATAGATCAATCGAGACGGAACAAGATTTTTTTTATTTGACGGTTATTTCATCACTCAAATCGTGCAATCATCATTGTTACTCATGCATATTTTACAGGAGTTCAAGCGCATCGAAGACGACAGCAGCGTGAAGGAAGGTCTCACTCTGATCGGTGCTGCCGCTAGCAATGCTGAGCTTGATCGTGTTCGAGCCAGTGATCAGGGCTGTCGCAGGGATCGTGTACTCATAGACGAAGTAATTGCCGTGCGTGACACCGCGAGTCACGCCTCGGGTCTTCACGTAGTACGAAGCAAGAGTAGGGCCGTTCCACTTGCTGTTCACAGTCACAGCCGGACGAGCGCTCATCTGCGAAAGCGAAACACCAATACGAAGCTTGCGGGCCGACGCAGCCTGGGTCTTCGTCAGCGTGAAGGCGATGTTGATTGGGTCGTTCACGCTACGGAACTGAGCCATCGGAAACTGCGCCGTCGTGCTCGTGCCAACAGTGAAGGTCATCGATTTCCAGGCAGACATACGAACGTCGCTCGGGTGCATCTTGTGGATCTTGTCAGCGTTCAAGAAGCCGTCGGGGGTGCCGTCCCACACACCAATGCGCCAGATCGGGCTCGAGCTGATCGAGTAAGTGACCGCGATGTTGCTAGTGACCGTCGCCGCCTTGGACACCGTCACATCGCTCGTCGCGACCGGGAGTTCCTTCTTGTAGACAGTGACCGTGTAGGTACCGGGCTTCATGAGAGGAGACGTGTAGGTGAGGGAGCTCGAAGCGTTGACCCAGTATTGAGCCGCGCTGTTGGACCAGTGGACGACGACCGCCGAGCCGCTGAGGATGTTGTTGGAGTCCGTGATCGTTCCCTTGACCTGGCCACGGTTGGCCGACGTGACGAATCCGGTGAGAGATCGCTTCTGGAAGAAGGAGAAATCAACAACCGAGGTGGACGTGGGCGCATCCTTGGCCGTGAACACGAGCGCGTACGGTCCGTGGAAGCCGTAGCGGTAATCCTCTGTGCGAGTGTGATCCGAGTTCATGTAAAACGTGAGCTCGTTCGCGACGTCAATCTTTTCGTTGATGTCACGGAAGAATGGACCGCTGCTGGAGGTTTCGTACGCGTAGTCCGACATGACAAAGTAGATACCACCGGCCGAGCCGTAGGCGCCGTGGATGTGGTCGCTCATGAACGGAATGGCCGAGTAGAACTTGGAGCGAGTCTCGCCAGTGCTGGTCTTCACCACATCTTCGGCTTCGATAGCCGTCATGCCAGTCACGACCGCCTCTGCGACACCGCTGCTGACAGTGGAGCGATCGAGACGAGCCAGGAAACGCAGCTCCGGAAGAACAAGGTCACTCGAGTGGTACGTGCCCATGTAGATGGCGTTTTCGTTGGCGCGGAAGAAGTAGTACTGCGTGAGACCGGTCTTGGAGCAACTGATCTGGATGGACTGCTTGGAGTCCGTGAACGACGTGATGCTGCTCGTGACCGATCCGAGACCTGAGTTCACTTGCGTGTTGGACGACTTGTATTGCATCTCCTTGCCATTGTACAGCAGCGACGTGATGTCGCACGTGGCCTTCGTCATAGTGACGACGAGCCCAGCACCGGTGGTGATGGTCCACTTGGTCTTGGCGCTGTTCTCCGCGTAGCCGAAGGTGGCACCCTGGACGGCAGCAGCGACGCAGGACGCTGCCACGAGGCCCAGCGTGATCACTCGACGGAGCATGTTCCTGTTCAACTTGGAGGACGATTGGGAAATGAGCTGCTGGATAGGAGACGCAATGCTGCGCGCTCTCCCGTTTGATGTTGCGCTGCTTTGGGCCTCATAGCGTTCTCAAGAGCCAGCTGGTCATGTTGTTGCCCCTTTTTCCCCGTGAGGAGCCGAATCGATTTGCAAAGCGCCGGCAAAACACTTGAAGTTTGTATACAACCAGCTGGGGCTACAATGCTACGCTGGGTTGGAGCCGTGAACTGTGTGCGTCCATCTTGCGCTCCAGATTCCTCAAGCTTCGGGAAAGATGATCATGTACTGTAACATCAGTGCGGTGTGTACGTACATTGGCGATTTAAAGTCGCGCATTGTCAAGTCCAGAGTGTGTAGCTCCAGCGTCTCAAGAGTGGCTGGGGCTTGATTTGACGCGGCTTGTGGCTATCATTCATCGCTTGAGGCGGGCCGGGTGGCAGAAGAGAGAGATCTGCATAAACGCTGGGCTTTGAACGCCATCCA
>JAADVQ010000708.1:0-11144 GCA_023335835.1 Elongisporangium senticosum
CTTTGCCCGGCACAATGCGTTTGGCTTCTTCTTCGTCCTCTTGCTCCTCGGTGCTCCGCTTGCCCTTGACCTCTCGGCTCTTGGTACGTCCTACAGCCTGGAGACGCGTCTCCCACAGCTCCAGACGAGAGCGCAGCCTGCGTCCGGCGTCCAAGTGGAAGATCGTGGTGGATTTGCTGCTGCGCCAGCGTCGGATCTGCACTTTGAGCGTGTCGCGAACCTCTCGCTCCACGAGCTCCACGTACTCGCGCGGAGTCTCGCTGCATTCGAATGTGCGGTGCTGTACACACGGCACCATACCAAATGACTCATGGGTGTGGCGCGGCTGAAAGAATGGCTTCCAAGCCTTGGCGTTGGTCCTGAAGGACCAGTCGAGATCGCGAAGACGAGCTTTCACTGGCTGGATGTTGGCATACACGTTGTCGCCGGCCACGATCATCGAAATATCGCGCACGGGGCAGTTTTCGTCCTGCACCAAGTAGCCAGCACCGGTGCTGGCATTCCAGAGCACGCGCTGAGGAGGGTGGACGCCGGTGTTCTGTCGGAGCACGTACACGCTGTCGCCCTCGGGCACGGCGCGTCCGATCACGAGGAAGCTGGAGCGATCTGGGTCGTCGCGGTCAAACCAAGAGAAGAGATTGCAGAGCAGCACGGCGTGCTCCTCGATGTCGCCGGCGTTCAGCGACAGAAACTCGTGGGACGTACACCAGATATCGCTCTTTGCGTCAAAGAGCGACCAGTCGTCTAGGAACGGGATGAGCTTCACGAAGCGGACCAGCGTCTGCACGCTTGTGGCCTGAGCGAGAGCGGCAGGTGGCTCCTGAGGGCCAAGATACTGGGGCAGGAACGTCGTGCCGTGATGCAGATTGCGCACAAAGACCTGGAAACTGCGGTACTTGGTGGCGCTGTTGGCGCGTTGCACGGACGTAGTCCAGTCGGACGCATAGTGTCGTAGCGCGAGGCCTCGGTCAATATCGCCTCTGGCATTGGAACTGCTTGTGAGTGGTGCCCCGGCAGGATCCCGCGTTGGTGTCGGTTGCGGTAGAAGCGGGTCCAGTGTCATCATGAGACTCAGCAACGTCGCGTGCGTTCGAGAGTGGATAACACCATCATCGTCGCCATCTTCTTCGTCTCCGTGGTCGTCTTCACCACCGCTGGGATTTTTTTCGTGCGAGTGCGTGTAGCCAAAGTGCTCCACTGGCATTTCGCAGCGCAGCGAGGCCTCAAAAGCGCCATTAGCCTGGTAGAGCGTGCCGAACGGGATGTCCAGGCCGCCGAGGTACCGATTCTCCTGGTGAACTGACCGCACTTGGGTCTTCGATTTGCTCTTGCCGTCCTTCAGCTCGGAGTCTGGATCGCTTGGGTAGTCACTCGACGTCACCACTTGGTCAAAGAGACTGAGTCGGATCGTATCGCGACATCGAGCGATAGCGTCCGGTGTCCAGTCGTCCATCGGTGCGCGAAACGGCAGCACGAGCGTCTCCATCCACACGGGATTATTGCCGCTGCGGCTGCTGCTCACGATTGCGCACGAGGTCATGCGAGTTTTGCCCTGAAAGCTGATTTCCACGAACACGTGGCTCTCGGTTGTGGAGTCTTCCTCGGGCTCTTGTCGGTTCTCCACTCGCTCCGTCTCTTCTTCTCCATTGTCGGTTGTCCCCCGTGGGCTCTTGGCACTGCGACTACGAGGACTCAACCGCGTAACTGTAGGCCGCTCTGAGGCTCCGAGACGCCGCGTCGGGACGTTGGTGGCTCGCTGGATCTGGACGTACAGGTCGCAGTGTGTTGGCCACTCGGCCACACTCGTGGGGGCTGAGCGCTGAATCACACGTGGCCGGAGGCGTCGGCGCCGCGCAAACAGATTCGCTAATCCAGAGAGGTCAAGCGTGCCAGGGAACACCGGTAGTGGCTGCTCTTGGATGATGCTGGCCAGTGCCTTGGTCGTGGTGCGTGGAGTTTCCCCTCGACCTCGCAGTTGCTGTTCAGTGGCCAGCTGGTTCTGCTTGACGCGATCCAAAAAGTCCTGGATCTTGAGCAGATTCAAGCACCGCTGTCGCTCCAGACTATGCAGATCGCCGGCTTTTTCGGCCTGCTGCTCCTTGAGTCGGTGCTCGAATGCGATCATTTCGGGCCGCAAAAGACTCAGGTACTGCTCGTTCGAGAGGATCTCCTGCTCCAACAGTGGCACCGGCTGGTGCTCAAACACCGGGTGCTCCCAGGGCGTCTTGCATCGATCGGCTGCTGTCGGTGCCCCGATACTCGGTGGCACCTGAGCGATGCTGGTGCCGTGAATAGCCACGTGCTCCCGATCTCTCATCCGCAAAAGCCAATTACGTTTGGTCAGAGTACGCGAACCTGACCACGAGGTTGCTTTGGCACAGGGGGCTGGAGCACCGAGCGCACCGGTGCGGAACACGTCTCTGGTGCTGGTCGAAGATCTCATGGTCAGTTTCCGGTGTTTTTGAAGTCGCTGAACTCGCGCGTTTTCAGGATCGTTCGGGTCCAGAACGTTCTCCAGAGGCGCCAGATGCACGAGGAAGTCTTTCTCGTAGCTGAATCCGCTCTGATTGCGTTCCTCTCGCTGGTGTTGCTGCCTGGAGCCGCGCACAGCAGCTCGATTTCCCACTACCCGCTCGTTTGAAGTCAAATGCGCTCGCGATGGGCGTTTGGCCGGCAAATAACGCACACGGGGAAGGGCGTTGCTACCACTCGAACTTGTTGTTGTGGGCTCTGACGCGAGCCATGAGGCTCGTATGTGGAGTCGCCCACTCGTGTGGCGAACGCCAGCAGTGGCGAAGTGTGGTGACTGCAAGAACGATCCATGCCATTGCGGACGAGGAATCGGACGAATGCTGCTGAACTGGTACCACTCGTCACTCGGCCCGACGCTTAGAAGAGGAATTCGAAGTCGAGACAATGATGCAGCAGCTGCGGCTACTGCCATTTCTCCTGGCACCAGCAAAGGAATCGCGCCACTGGAGAGCGTGCTGTTTCGAGACAAGGAGAACGGCCCCCGCTTGGTGTAAATGGCGACGCTTACAGACTGCGGGAAGAACGGGAGACGGAGGCGAACTGACTCGTCAAATCGCACAAGCCCTCTCTCAGCTGTTCCGAGCGCAAGCGCCGGGTCCTTGAGACTCGAATTCGGCAGAGTCCACTCTTGCGTCTTGCCCCGGAACGCGTGCTTGCCATTCACAAAGATTACGATGTAGAATCGGTGCACTGTCGCTGGAAACGCAGTTGATCTTGAAGTTGCAGGTGACAGCATGAGATTGTTAGCGCTTTCGCTGCCCAAAGGAATCGACCGGAGCCAGAGCACGACGCTGAGACACTGATCTTGTCGCCCTAGAAGCTCGATCTGCTTGGATAAATGTTCGATCATGGCGTTCTGGTCCTCTCGCTGGTCCTCCGTTGGGCTTTCGCTATCACCAGCAAGTGTCAGTACGTCCTGAAGCGCTTTGAGACGCACCAGATCGATTGGCACCGCTCGCTTCGCATTCTGAAGCTCCCACAGTGGGGGCTGGTGCTCGTGACGAGCGGCGACCCGGACCTCGTTCCACGTAATCAAGATCTGCTCATGAAGCTGCTGGAGCTCCAGCAAATCATTCAACACCGCTTCAGCCTCGTGCAGCATCTGAGACCGCCATCGTCCTGTGGTTGAGACTGTCGGTGGAGGCAGCGCTTGCTGAAGACCGACGCTCTCAAGAAACGCGTCAAGTCGCTCCAAATGCACGAGCCAGGGCTCCTGCTGCTGCAGACACCCGTACCTCGTGTACAGCGATCGCAGCTGCGCAAACACGCGGTCGTGGAGCGTGAACGACACGTGGTCGTCTAGCAGCAGCGAGTCAATCATGATCTCCAGGGTCGCTGGCTCCGGGGCTTTTCTCGGGTCTTCAGGCCACGGCTCCGAGCCACAGTCGACTGGGCAATGCAGAAACACTGGCTCCGTCGAGTCTCGCGTGTCCTGAGCGCCGAGCATGCGTTGTAAGTAGCGATCATACGCGTCTCTCGCTTGTTCAGAAGTCTCGCTGGTCGCTTGCTCTCGCGCCAAACGCTCTGGCAGTCGGACCATCGTGCTTCTCGCTAGCGATTTGAGCTGATGCTGTCTTGAATCCACAAAGAACCCGCACGCAGCATCGTTCCCAATCTCCTGCTTCCACTGGAGCTCTCGTGTCGCTGTGTTCGCTGCTGAAGACGGTCGACAGAGTACGTTGATAGCGTCCATGGCGACCACCGCTTTGGAGTTCGCATCCGATCGCTTCTTTCGCACCACCAGCGCCGGAGGAAGCGCGTTGGCGTTCGCCTGCTCATTCTCGTCGGCTTCCTCGTCCTGCTGCTCCGGATTCTGCTCCTCTGCGTTGTTGCTGTTGTCTTCGTCTTCGACCGGTTGCGCTGCCGCACTTGACAGGAAACGGTTCCTCTTGACAGGCGACGAGACCTCGGCCTTGCGGTCTTTCGGTCGCAGCACCGGGGCTGAGAGCGGCTCCAAGTCGTTGTTGTCGTTGTTGTTGCTGGGGCCGGCGCTCTCTTCCATCATCGCAGATACTGCAGCTAGGCGTGGGTTCGCGGTGGTGCTGTCGCTGGCACCAAGCCAAATGTGCGAGTGACCTTTAGAACTCGTCACTCCAAAGGTCACGGCCGCTCGCCTCCGAAAGCGATCGATGGTTGGGACGGCGCCCAAGGACCTCCAGATCGGCGCCAAGCTGCCCAACCTCATCGGGCAGACCCAGGTGGGCGTGCTGCGCGTGCATGACTACATGGACGGCGCCTGGGGCGTGCTCTGCACCTTCCCGCAGACGCACCACCCGGTCTGGGCCACGGAGCTGGGCATGATGCAGAAGCTCAAGGACCAGTTCGATGCGCGCAACTGCCGCCTGCTGGCGCTCAACGTGGACGCCGCCAACCGCCAGACGCAGTTCCTGGCCGACGTGAACGAGACACAGGACGTGAACGTAGGCTTCCCGGTGCTCTGCGACGACACCGGCGAGCTTTCGCGCGTGCTGGGGCTGGTGCCGGCTGGAGCACCGAGACACGCGGCGGACTCGCACCGGTTGCCCTTCAGCTGCACCATCGTCATGGACATTGACCTCACGGTGCGGTTCCTGAGCTACACGCCCATGAGCGTCGGCCGCAACCTGTACGAAGTGCTGCGAGCTCTGGACGCGCTGCAGCTGGCGACGTTCCACCAGATCGTGACCCCGACCAACTGGAAAGTGAACGAGGACGTGTTTCTGGAGCCGGAACTGCCCACAGAGAACGCCAAGAAGCTCTTCCCTCAAGGATTCCACGAGATCAAGAGCTACATGCGCATCACGGCGTCGCCTGCCATCAGTGAGGACAAGTAAACGAGTACACATAATTCAGAAGCACACTTTTGTTTCCCGTCTTCAGTATGATTCATTGTCCTGTCTTCTCAACAGAATGGTTACAGCACAGCGGCGCGGTATACCCGATGCCTTGGCTACCTCGACAGCAGAATTCCGCCACATCATGCAGCAGTGGCGATGGGAAGGCGCCGGCAGCATATCTTGAGGCTCTACGGCAGAATAACCAGCGGTCACGGCGGCGTCCAAGCGTATGTTCCGGCGACTGGGCGGCATTGTGCTCGCGACGTACCCTCAGCTATTCTATCGGCCGGTAACCAGCTCCATGCTCTTGCCCTATGGCACATCTCTGCTCCTTCATACTTGGGAGCTGCGCCAGGGCAACGCGATCAACCACTTCGACAGCACCATCCTCATCAGCACGAGGCCAGCGGACACCACAGCAACGCTGGAAGTATCAGTGGCGGCGGATATCCAGCCGGCGACGAGCGTGGAGCTCCACGCCCATCCGCGATACACAAGACTAGTACAACTCTGGTGTGGCGACCACAGCGATGTGCGTACAAGGACACATCGGTCAAGCGACGACGCATCTGTGGGGAGCAGGCACGGGAACGAGCTGGTCATCATGAAGCCAATCTAGACACAGCTAAGGCTGCTAGTTCATGTCGATCTCCTGGTCGCGCAGGAACACAACGCCTCAACGGGCCACGAGCAGCGCCAGCTCGTCCTTCTGCGCGTCCGTGAGCTGGTGCAACTGGATTCCAGAAATCTCTGTGCCAATCTTGGGCGCCAAATGCGTCAGCGTGGCCTGCGCTAGCAGGTTCTTGAAGGAAGAGTCGGCCTATAGGGCAACTTCGTGGTACGATCGGACCGTATGTGGTCGTGGGGAAGACGCTCAGGAGCTCTGGGTGGTCTATCGGAGAGGACACGACCGTGTGTCCCAGCACGCTCTTGGTGGTGTGAGAACCCCACCCCAAGCGAGAACGGTCACGAAGCCAAGGAATGGAGGCCAGCCACCCGGACTCACAGAAAAAAGCATGTTTGTTGTCTTTCCCTACTCGTCTCTTTGATTCCTCAGCTAATACACAACGCAATATAGAGCGCTTCGTTTTTCACCCGCGATCAAGAGCCGCCGAGGGGCCTGCTTCCACGTAGACGGATGTCGAGGGTTGCTGCTGCTGTTGGTTGGCGTGCGTCTGCTGGTTCTGAGGCGCCATGTCAATGGAGAGAGATTAGCTCTGGAATGGGCGCAATGTTCTCAACGATGCCCATCACACGAGCCATCGGCGGAACTTCAAGCTTCAGTTCCAAGGTGGGGAAGCTCAGCAACGGGCCGCTGCCGTTCTTCTTCAGTCCGTCGTTCTTTTCCTTTGGCGTGTCGCTGTCGGAGTCAACCTTAGGGGCGTTCATCAGAAACTCCTTGATGCGGATCTTGTGCTGAACGCGAATGTCGTTCGAAGTCAGGACCAGATCCAACGCCTCTTCCAGATTCTCGTGCTTCACGGCTGAAAAGATCTCAAACGACTTGAGACTGACCGAAAGACGCGTCGCCAGCGGCTGATCTTTGCGCGACACCACGTGAAGGCCGCTTTGCGCGGTCTGTTTGGTCTCGGTCGCGGCAACAGGCGACTCCGATGTGACGTTGATCTTGATACTCTTGACCTGCAGCTCAACTTGCGCCATGATGTGTTGCACCACGCGGTCCTTGAACGAGAAGCTCTTCGGCGCAGCGTTCAGGTTGGCGGCGGCCACCGCCTGCTGCTGCTCGTCCTTGGTCTTCTGAGCAAACAGCTTGTTGATCCATCCGGCGGCTTCTCCGAGCTTCATCGTGACTGCATCCTTCACCTCAAAGGTGTCGTCGGCCGTCGGGTCCACCATGACAGCGTCCACCTCCATCTCTTCGATCACCAGCAGCACGCGCCACGTGGACGCGAGATGCAGCTGGATGGCCTTGATGGACACGCCCGTGAGCGCGACCGCCGCCACGTCTTGCTGCGCAAACGCCAGCGTCTTCATGAACGCGTTCTGCAGCTTCACGAAGTACAGCGCGATGGAGACGCCGCGCAGCGTCCCGCGGCATTCTCTGAGACCTCGAAGGCGCCGAAGAGCACCTCGACCTGGAGGCATGGCTGCACGTAGGCGGACGCGAAGCGGTAGATGAGGCTCGTGAGGCAGGGAAAGACCGTGACTCGGGCCAGCGACGGCACGGCGCAGAGCGAGAGCGAGAGCGGGATCAGGATCGTGAGCAGGCCGATGAACAGGACGCTGAACATGGTGGTCGCGACGCGGTGCGAGCCCATAGCCAACGTATTAGCGACGCTTTCCTCCCGACGGCGCGAGTGTCTTCACTTCCACGCTTGATGGGGTTCTGATTTGGAGAATCCTCGTAACCTTGGTTTAAGAACATATATGAACAACGGTGAATGAATAGTGTTGTAACGTTATAATTTCTCGTGCAAGGTTCTCATTGGAATGGGTTCGCCAACAGTCAGCTGTTAAACTCAGGGTTGCTACGAAATTTCGAATATCCTTCGAGACCTAATAAATGATTTATGTAGGTCTTCTTGAGAGGTAGGTACACTTGGGTACACTGCTTCACCCTCGCTTGGTGCTGACGCTGGCCTTCCTGGTGCGCTGCGCGGTCTCCTCTGAAGCCCAGAGCGAGAGGCTGCAGGTGGTGCTAGCGCGGCTTCGGACTGGGTAAATGGAACGGCTTCGAAGGCGAAGTGGACCCCACGGAGCCAGCCAGCATCGTGGCGCGTGAAATCCGAGAGGAGGCCAATGTACCTGCACGAGAGCGGTCTGACCCATCGTGGCGTGCTCACGTTTTCGTTCGTGGACGGGAAGGAGCTGCAGGTGCGTCTCTGATGTGAGAAGGAAGGAGCTGCATGAGTCACAGGCTGGCGCTTCGTAGGAAGTACCGAATGGCCTCTGGACTCAAAGCTCCGGTGGAGCGACACACAGCAAGGCGTAGGACTCAACACGTATTCCAACCAGTTCTTTCAAAGTCATAAAGGAACGTAGCCACGGACTCAATTGGGTACGCACACGCGCGGTGCGACCAGAGAGGAAGCAGGCCCGACGAGCACGGCTAGTACGCACGGACTTGCTGATCAGATCTCCTTCAAAGGTGGCACGCCATCGGCACGGCGGCGACAGCGCACCCAGCCGTGGCGATATTCAGCCAGAAGCTTCCATCTCTGCCACCCGGCATCTTTGCAGTTGCCTAACAGGCAAAGGACCCGATGCTAGTGGACATTCTACCAGGGGGTGGCGTGTCTCCTCTCGACTCACGAATGCGCGGTCACATTGGCAGATATCTGGCGTCGCCGACAAGAACTGGCACCTCCTGTCCAGCCGCAATTCCTCCAAGGCAAGCTGCCCAACTCCACCAAGCACGACGGTTCCTGCTCTCGGATGTCGCGGAGCATCGCGATCGGGATGAAGCGGCAGCAACACGGACGCTATGGGCAATATTTGGACAGCGGCTGAGTCTGTCCACGGACCATCCCGTCTTGACGCCCCCGGCGTATCAGGCTCATTGCCTCTTCTTTGATGGAGGTTATCGAGGCAATCCTGGTGCGGATCCGTCATCGACCGACGTCATCTGGACCGCCAGCATATCCTACGCGCAAGCGGATACAACCAACAACGCACTGAGTACCTTGATCTTCTTTAAAGCCTCCGCCAAGCACGCCGCCAATCACGGAAAGTGGTTGGTGACTCGCAAATGATCGTCAATCAACACGCAGCGTGGCGCCTGCCATGCAACAAGAAGCTTTCCGATCTGTATCTCCAGACGTCGGTGATGACGCTTCCGGTATCGATGTGCTCACAACAAGATGGCCGATCTAGCGGCCAACTGGGCGATGGACAATGATCACGGCGGAGCGCCCGCTCCCTGGAGACATGCAAGCCCTGGTCCCCAACGACTGCAATATGTGGATCGATGGGAAAGTCGCACCTTCCTTCAAGGCTGCAAGCAACATCGCCCAACAGCGAGTCGCTATGCGGCAGCTGCACGACGGAAGTCTCCTGCATGTGTGTGGTATGTACATATAATTTCCAAGGAAGATTGGTATCGTAGTTCTGATGACGTAACACAATCTACCGCACTGAAAACTGAAACTGAGTCATTGTCCTGCAATCCACAATCAATCACTGGGAAGCGGCATCAAGAGCGCGTACTGCTTGGTTCTCTTTGGTTCTTTCTGGGTGAACGAGTTGTAGGACCTCCGCAGGAGCACGAAAAACAATCGGTTCCCCTTCCGGCCCAGCTTGGGCAGATCTGCGCCGCCTTCGATTTTGTGGGTCTCGCTATCAGCGACCATTTTAAATTCTCCGACACCAGGAATCCACGCATCTACGGTGTCGCAGTTTCGTGTTGAGGGAACACACAACTGGTCGCGCGTTTGCGTTGCTTCCACTCGCTCAGCGATTTTCCGCGCTGATTTCCTAATGTTGAGTAGCATAACTCCAGTCTTGGGCTTCTTCGCTTGCCTTCCACGTTTGAGCTCACGGATTTGGAACGTTCCGTCCTTTTCCCAACATCTCTAGCGCATACGGCAGAAATATATACGCTCGTAGTGCTGTAGTCAGCGTGTCGCCACCAGCAGATACAAGCATATCCAGCATCTTTTGACGCTCTAGTGCATACTTGAGGCGCACAATGGTCTTGATGACAGCGACTGACACATACTGCGGCTCAGCCAACGTAAACGGGTGTTCGAAATGAAGATGGACGAGAGTGTGCGCAACGTTTGTCCTCTGTAATGGCACTATCCAAATGCAATTGTCCAGTGAACAAGTGCCGCATGCTGTCGTCAAAATGGTGTGGGCGTCTTCATGCGTCTTCTCAAGGACGAGACGGGGAACGCCTCCTAGAGACTCAAACCTGGTTTTCCATACTATAGGAGCCACGCTGTACAAGGACGAGATGGTACTGACCTCTTCGATTGTCCAGAACGGCATATATTACACATCAGGAGTAGGATTCAGCTTGACGAACTCACTCACGCAGTTCCGTCGCGGTGTACTTGCTCAAAGAATCGAGGAAGAATCAATAGGCAACTCTTTCATACGAGTCGGATCGACGGAGTCAACGAGGCACCACAGATCGGGCGGCCAGAACCGTTGATTGAACGTGATTGCCATCGCCTGCACTCGAACATCGTAGATCCGTCAAAGTAAATAGGTCCCTTTCTGGAGAAAAACAGCACGCGCTTCTTTTGCTTTGTCAACTTCCACACGTAGTAGAGGAACACGGACTTTCCGATACCAGGTGTGCCAGTGACGACAGCATACTTGACCGTATCAGCTTTCGGCTTCGACAGAGCTTGTTCGGCAATCTCTGCATACGAAGAACGTAGAGCTTGGAAAGTCTAGTCAACGGCAATAACGCTGAAAACTCAAGCCAGCTATCGACTTCGTCAGCCGCGGGGAGTTGTGCGAACAATAGGTCACTGCACGAAGCGAAAACTCCGTTCTGTGACACAACTTGAGCGGCGTCCAGGTGCGGAGCGACCACCAGCACGTGGATTTCCCGTTCGCTTGGAGTAAAATTCTCTCCGAATTATTTGACGTTCTTGAGCCACAACGACGATTCCATCTCCTCAAAGCTCTGCGCCACTTGATCGAGCGTCACTGCGTCTGCGCCAGCTCTGTTCAGCCACGCGCCGCCCTTCTTGGCGAGGAACAGCTTCAGGTCGTCCGCATCGACAGCCTTGAAGGCGTTCTCCTTACGGACCTTGATAGCCATCTTCAAATCTCCCACGAACTGACTCGAGTCGATGTCCACAGGGAATGCGCTCCCCGCCA
>JAADVQ010000709.1:0-11135 GCA_023335835.1 Elongisporangium senticosum
AGGAGGAGCTGATTGAGAGAGGATGATGCAGTGCAGAGAGGTCAAGAACTCGCTCGTGCGCAGCGCCATGCAGTTGAAAACGCTCAAGCAGGTGCAGGACGAGGAGATCAAGAACCTCATTTTCTATCGGGAGGAGTGTGAGCACGCGTGGGAGGAGCGCAAAGTGAGCGAAGGGCGTGAGCGTGACGCTATCAAGATCATCGACGATCTCAAGCTGGAGATCGAGGACTTGCAGGGCCAGATCAAGACGCTGCTAAACGCCTCGACGCCCGCTCTTTCTTCGCCACTGCGCCGTCGACAGCCTCTGGAAGACACGTATTTTGCTCGGGGATCTCCGTCAAAGGCCTCGTTTGTATCGCCTCTAAGCCTCCATGACGAGAGGCCGGCCAAAGCCACAACGCCCAGCAAACACGCGAGTCGGTCAGCACTCAGCACCAACTCGTCGTCATCGCTATCAGGCACGCTATCAGGCATCTTGACCTTTGACGAGTGGAAGGTCGCCAATCGCGTGTGGAGTCCTGAGCCGTTCGAGCCGCGGACTGCCACGCCGACGCTGAACGATCTACAGCTGCGCGCCAAGCAGACGGAGATTGTGCGCTGCGTAAGCGTGCCCAGTCTGCATCCCACGGCCATGGAGCGCGCGACCACTGCCGTCGCCGGCTCTTGCTCTCCCTTGCGGCGCAAAGTCTCGCGCACGTCCACAGCCTTTGGCTCCTCCCAGCACCGGAACACGCTGCCGTTGCCTCACGTCTGAAGATGTGCGTAACCCTGATGGGATGGGTTACGCTCGTAGGCAAAATAGCAAAATCAATAAAAGGTCATTATCAATCGATCGGTCTAAAACGCTACAAATTGTACATGCCCGGGTCTGGTCTCAACTACGAAACCCGGCCCGTCTGCAGCCAGCTCATAGTGACCCACTTTGATACGCGCCAAGCAAACCGATACTAATGGCCAAGAAGAAAACCGGCGGCAAGGCCAAGGGCGAGAAGGAGCTGACGAAGACCCAGCGCATCGAGCAGAAGAAGGCCAAGCAGGCGCAGAAGAGCCTCAAGAAGGACCGCAAGCAGCAGGACGAGGAGGACATCGAGGTGCTGCTGCAGGAGTTCCTCAAGAAGGATGCGCAGCGGACGCAGATCCTGATCGAGACCACGTCCCAGCCCAGTCCGCGCGCCAACTTCACCATGTCCATGCTCCAGTCCGGCGAGATGCTCATGTTCGGCGGCGAGTACTTTGACGGCGACGTGAACGTGTGCTACAACGACCTGCTCAAGTGGAATACCGAGACCTCCGAGTGGAAGATCATCTCGTCGCCCAACTCGCCCCCGCCGCGCTGCAGCCACCAGGCCGCCATCTTCCGCGACCACTTGTACATCTTTGGCGGCGAGTTCGCCACGGCGGACCAGTTCCACCACTACCGAGTGCGTCGTCGGTGCTGGAAGACGCGTTGTCCCTGCTGATACTGACGACCCCACGCTCTCTCGTGCAGGACTTTTGGCGACTGGACCTCAAGACCAACGCATGGGAAGCCATCGAGGAGAAGGGCGGCCCGTCGCCGCGCAGTGGCCACCGCATGGTCGTGTGGCGCAACTACCTCGTGGTCTTTGGCGGCTTTTACGAAGCTGCTCGAGAGACCAAGTGCGTAACCTGCCTCTTGGCAATCTGCATGTAGATCGAGTGGCTGACTTCGTCTCTTGCGTGTAGATGGTTCAACGACCTGTTCCTGTTCAACTTTGCCGACATGAAGTGGAAAAAGGTGACGTACCCAGTGCACAAGCAGGCGCCGGCGGCCCGCAGTGGCTGCCAACTGGCCGTGCACCCGTCCAAGGACACCATCTTCGTCTACGGCGGCTATGCCAAGGTCAAGAACGTGGGCGAGAAGTCCGAAGGCAAGGTGTACTCGGATCTCTGGGCGCTCAACATGGCACCAGTGCTCAAGCGCCAGGAGCCGACGTGGGAGAAGCTCTCGCGCAAGGGCCAGGCCCCGAGCCCCCGCGGTGGTGTGGCCGTCACGACGCACAAGCAGCGCATCATCCTCTTCGGAGGCGTGTTTGACGAAGAGCAGCGTCGCCATGCGATCCAGAGTACCTTTTACAACGATCTGTTCGTCTACGACATGGACCGACGACGCTGGTTCGAGTTCAAGCTGCGTGGCAAGAAGCAACAGACAGCGCGACGACGCAAGAAGAAGGCTCTAGGAGCCAACGACGATGGTGAAGATGACGATCTGGACGACGATGAGGAAGAAAAGGAGGACGACGACGACCGCGACGACGTGGAGAAGATGCTGGACAGTCACTTTGCGTACGTGGATGAATCTGGCAATCTCGTGTACATTGAAGACGAAGAGGAGGAGAAGGAAGAGGAGCAGGACGATGTGGCGAAGTGTGTGGAAGTGCTGGATCTAGAGGAAGAAGAGGAGAGCAAGGATGAAGAAAAGGAGGAAGAAGAGGTATTCAATCCGGCGCCAGTTGCTGATGAAGTGAAGGTGGAAGAAGAACCTATTCTTGCGCCGTGTCCGCGTATCAATCCCGCGCTGATCATTCGTGGAAGCACTCTGTACGTGTACGGCGGTGTCGTTGAAGACGGCGATCGGGAGATCACGCTCGATGATTGCTGGTCGCTGGACCTCAAGAAGCTCGAGGAGTGGAAGCTGCTGCTGCCCGGTACGATGTCGGAGCAGGTCTGGAAGGGAGAAGTCAGTGAGACAGAGGAATCGTCCGACGGCGACGACGACGATGACTCGGACGATGATGATGACGAAGACTCGGACGATGAAGAGCGCGGTGCCAGCAAGGCAGCAGCTCTGATCATGGAAAAGACCGTGGTGAAGCTTGCGACCAAGGACGGTGACAGTGATGATGAGGACACCGGCGAACAGAAGAAGAAGAAGAAGAAATCCAAGAAGAAAACCAACGACCGACGTGCCATCCGTGCTGAGATGGAGAAGCTGCAGGAACAACTGGAGCTTGACGATGTCGATCGCACGCCGCAAATGGGCGAGAACTTGCGTGACTTCTTTGCGCGTACGGCCAATTACTGGTCGCGTGCCGTGGCTGAACGTGCAGACACGATCGAGCGACAACTGAGTATCAAGGAGATCAAACGCGAAGGTTTTAGTATGGCTGAGACGCGATACAATGAGTTGCTACCAGGTATGAGTCGTTATTGTTGTGAGCTGTATATGCTTGATATCTGACATGCGTCATTGTGCACAGTATTGGAGCGATTGAACGCGCTGGAACAGGAGCAGAAGGAGGCCGAGGAGCTGCATCAGCTCAAGAAGAAGAGTAGCAAGGATAAGAGCCGACGAGGCTAAGTAAAATGCTTATCTTCATTGCCAGACTTTCCACCTCTTGCATTTGCATTCGATGTTATTCAATGGTGTACAATTCACATTCTTCATCAGATCACCTGCCAAGTGCTGAAAGCGCATCGTACTCGAAGAAAACACACAATGTGGTACGAATATTCCTTGTTGAGCTATTCTTATCTTTGGTAACGTGCGTCAACCTGTTTCGTTTGCCTGTCCGTGCTTTTTGCGACTGGCGTCAATCCTGGGCATGCCCGAGAGCATATCATACCCTCGAAGGAAGTCCGCAGGCTTCTCGTTGGACACGGAGACACCTTTCTCATGGACGCGATGCATCATTTCCGTCGGCTCGTACATGCTTCTTCTATCCGATGTCATCCGCTCGGGTGTTGCCATTCGATCCATGAACTCAAAGATGGTCGAGCCCAACAGTTGGCTTGCCTATGGCCCATGGAATCACTCGGCGGCGTCCCGAATTCATGTGAATGACAGCTCAGCCAATACTGCCACTGTATGGCTCTACAAGTTTGACACGACGTCGATAGCGTTGCGCTCTGTCGCTCAGCATTTCAGGCTGTCGACGTGGCCCCCGTGTTTGTTCTACCAAGAGCAGTGCGAAAGCACCACGCTTTCATCCACGTCGGTGTTCAGTATGTTAGAGGCCCTCGTTGACGCTGTATCTCCACGCAAGCCGCAGCGTCCAGGCGACGATCCCAATGTAATACTTCGAACTGCGGACACGTTCAGAGACCGCTTGCATGACTACGTTCTGATCCCACTCTTCAACCACCCGCGAGTCCGCACAGTGCAGGGTCTTTATTACTCGCCCAATCGCGTTCACTCAGGAGAGCTGCGGTTCTGCAAGGGTCACGAGCGGAAGCGTCCATTTGCATGCAGCGACAATTGGACCAATTTCAGGAATATGTGCTCAGGAAATGACGGGTGCACGGCAAATGCTCGTTCACTTTGGGCCCACGCGAGCGCTCGCTTGCAGTCGTTTAAAGAGATGTATGCTGGTATGCAATTAGATCTGCTGCTGCTGGAAAGCCACGAGGATATCGGCCACGCGCACCTTTCGTTCCAAGGACGTCAATACTTTGACGTCACCGTCATCACGCGGGTTCGAAATTGCTCGATGGAAGGCTGCACGACGATCGTCATGGACGATTATCGCTACGAATCCGCCTCGCTGACGTCAGACGTAGTCGATTGGTACTCGGTCGTGGCGTCACTGCGTATGACTGGCCAGGCGTATGCTTGGCTGCACCTACTATTGCTTTTTCTATGCTGCTACCACGCTCGTCTCGCCGAAGCCGAATTCAAGGCTGCCAAGCGATCTACGGTTATTCGCGCCGCCCTGCGGACCATGTTTACGTGTCCGAGTCAGGTCGTGATGTATGGAAGCGTCTTCCCAGTCCTGTGCTACTGCATCGCGCATCTGCTGGATTGCAACATGGTGTACGAGATCGTTGCCGGTCATTTCATCACCGTAGCGGGCATTTTCCACCTAGATTTCCAGGAGTTTGTCAAGTTCGCTACGATATCGGTTCGAAGCGTCTGGGTGCTCTCGCTGGTTCTCCACGGCGTGCTCTTCATCCGAACCAAGTGCTGCTGGGCTGCAACGACCAAAGGGATCCCAGGGATTCCAGAATTCTCCGTCAGTGTTATCGCCTCACTGACGATTGGAGCAGAGTATCGGGCACTCGCGTTCCGCAACACGAACCTGATTGAGATCTCAGAGGTCGTCCTTGGGCCCCGACTTCGAACGATTCGATCCAGTCGGTATCGCAACAGCCATGGCTTCTGGTATCTGTTATTCATGGGCGACAACATTGACTTTAAATGCCTCATCGCCTCAACAGGCATCGTCACGGCGTGTTCGCTTTTGATCTGGCTGTTCATTCGGATTTTGAATGTGAACAAGTTGATGCCACGATATCAGTTTACGTTGTGGCCACACACACTTGTTTCGTATGCGGCTGGTGCGCTTTGGTCCTCGAACGCCATGATGGTGAGTTGGAATGGATTGGTGGTGGCCCCAGCGCATGACGAGACGTATCGATCGATGAGCGATGCTGTGGTTCACCCAAGCCTAGACCAACGCATTGACGACGCACAAAGGACAAAAGCCAAGTTGTGTACAGCGACGTCGAGTGCATTCGTGCTCGGTGATTCACCTCGCAGCGCCCAGCTTTACAAACAAATGGCGTCTCTTGAAAGCAGGAGCCCAGAAGTCAAGGCGACCATATTCCTGATGAATATCACTGTGATGACTGAACCGATCCTTTTCTACAACCTGCGCTGGTGCAAAGGAAACGCCATCTCCATATTTCGGCGCGTGCGCAAGCCTGATCACGTGGTCATGCTGCCATCAACAATCGTGGGATCTCCTCACATTCTGCACATTGATTGGGCTGAATTCGAGCTGCTGTGGTCAATTGACGCGGCCGAACTCGATTGGACGGATCTACTAAATTGTGGGTGAGATAGTATGCTAGCTTAAATGAAATATCGGACACGAGTAATGAATCTAAAGCGGGCGACAGTAGCGATTGATTTCGTTGACATGCCCTTGGGAAAATCTGTCTGGCTTTGTTTATCCGCAGTAGAGCAGGTCGATCCACGGCAGCTCCACAGAGTTGACCGAGATCAGTAGTTCCATCGTACTGAAGTCGATCTGAAGGTTCTGTACAGAGTCCGCCGCATCCTTCGGAATCAAGTAAAGCTGCTTGGGGAAGCGCGACGATCTGTAAACATTGATCTCGTGGCCACCAAACCAGTACAAGCGGCAGAACACGACTGGATCCGTCATGATCGTGATGTTCATAAGGCAGAGTGTGGCGTGAACTTCTCGACTGCGGCCGTCAAGGATGGCGACCGCGTTTCCAATCACACGGCTGTCGTTGGAGTCGTTGACAATGAACGCTGTTGGTGCCAATTTCCCGATCCTGGACGCATCGAACTTGAACATGGGATCCGAAGGACCAGAGTCTGGATTCGTGGCCACGATCCTTCGCGAGCGATGCCGTCGCGGATTAACGGGTGTAAATATATACCCGTTCCAACTCACGATAAGCGCGTTCACTGGCCAAAGCGTGCCAGCTGCGTAGGATACGATGGTATGTGGCCAGATGAAAAACTCGCACGCCTGGATGAGCCCGAGATTGATCATGATGCGGATGAAACCCCAGAGAACGACTGAAGATGTGAGAACGACAGCCATGGATGCGATGAGGCATTTGAGGTCGAGATTGTCACCAAACGCGAAGCAGCGCCAGAACCCGCGCGTGTTATTGTATTGAGCAGCGTGTAAAGCGCGCAGATGCCAGCTGGGCTCGACCTCAAAGACGTGAACCAGACGTGCGTTTCGAAAGCTGATCGAGCGATACTGAGCACTGATCGTGAGGAACGCAATGGAGCTGACGAAGAACTCTGGGATGCCAGGAACACCCTTCATCGTCGATGCCCAGCAGCAGCGTGTTCGCAGCAAGAGAACGATATGGAGAGCAGTGGAAATGACCCATAAGCTGCGCATGGAAATGGTGGCAACTTGAATGAACTGTCGAGGATTCATTTGGAACACTCCCTGGACACCATTGTACTGCTGAGCGACTTTCTCATACACCATTGTCGAGTCCATCAAGTGCGCGATAGTGTACAGCCCGACTGGGACGATGCTTCCGTACGTGGCCACTTGACTTGGTGCGGTGAACATGGTTCTCAAGGCCGCGTGAATGAGTTTGGTACGACTCGAGCCCTTGAATATCTTCTCCACGGAGCGAGCGGAATAGCATCCTATAAAGAGCATGAACAGACGCAGCCATGCATAACTTTGCCCAACAATTCGAATTGCTGCGATGATATGATACCACCCGGCCACATCCGACGCCAAGGACCCTCCTTCATACCGATGGTCTTCTACAATGACGGTTGAACACTCATTTGGAGATCCTTCCGAGCAATTGCGGACGCGCACAATGGAAGTAATATCATACAGTTGCCGGCCTTGAAAGGACATGCTTGCAATGCCACGGTCCTCATATCCTTCCAGAAGCAGCATATCCAATCGCATGCCTACGTATTTCTGTCTCATCAAGCGTGATCTTTCGATGATGTCTGTCCACACTGTACGGCTCTCAACACATGGTTGATTGATCGACGAGCAGGTCGAATTGAAGTTGATCCAGAAGTCGTTGCAAGCATAAGGCCGATTTCGTCGGCTGGAGCAGAAATTCAGCGAATCCGATTCGAAAACACTTGCGTTGTAGTAGATGGCTTGGACTGTCCGTCGCCTGTTTTGGAAAAAGGGAAACAGATAGTCATGCAAGCGGTCGAAGAAGACGTTCTCAGACCGAAGAGTGATGTTGGGGAGGTCAACAGTGCGCTGCTGCCTGCGCCGGGCGACGGATTGCACTAGTGAATCCAACATCTTGAAAACAGTAGTCAAACGCATTGTGGTACTGTCGCACTGCGCTTTGTAGAGAACACAAGGCGGCCATGACTCGACTTTGAGAAATTGGGCAACAGCTTGAAGGGCGATCGCTGTCGTATCAAACTTGTAAGCCCATACTTTCGTGGTCTGATCGTGTGTGACATTGGACTCAATGCGGTTTACTAAATAACCGTATGGGCCGAGAAAGAGGCCTACATTGGGCTCTAGCGACGGGTACTCATTAATATGCTGGAGACCGAGACCTGAGCGAAACACATCAGACAGCACAAGAGAATACGAGCACAAGAACACCGCAGCGCGGGTCCAAGAAAAGGGCGTATCACGATCAAAAGACCCCGAGCGGTGCTGTCGATGATGAGCCAGGATCGCTTGCAACGAAGACCCTTTGGTAATGATGTTTGCCATGGTCAGCTGCAATGCGCCACCGATTGTGACCCAAACAGCACAATCACCTATTCTCGGCTGCTACTAAAGTTAGCATCGAATCCAATTGTCCAGGCTCGAAGTGATATATATTTGAAGTTCATTGAGCCACTTTCATGGCATGAGCTTCGAGAACAGTGGCGCGATCAAAATCACAATGATATTCTGATTTTGATCGCGCCACAATAACTATTTTTCAACTTGTGGTCTCTACAACTTTAAACTCTACCCGTATAAGCTTTGGCCATAGGGATGCACCACTTTGATGTTCATGAAGTATTAAGGGACCGCTTGAATTGGAATCGGCTTACACACTTCGTATTGTATCTTCATACACGCAGATAACGTCCAGCATATTCTCCAGTTCTCAATGATCGCGTGAACGCGCCAACGCGACTTACCGAGGCGATCCTTCACGATGGTCTGGTCTGGAGGGATATCGAGGGGAAAGACTGCACCATTTGGCGGCCAGCTGCGCAATCGGTTGGCGTGGAGTCACTGAACCATCTCCAAATGAGACTTCAGGAAATGTCGAGTAATGGCTCGCTTGTCTCGGCAGCTGCTAGCTTTTGGCCAAATCAAGCTGATTCTCTATCGAATACCAAGTGTAGTATTTCCCAAGGGAGACCACTCTTGGTCCAGTGAGGATCGTGAAAACAGTGCTTGGGATGCTTGACATCCAGCCACTTGGCGGATTGACTGAATTGATCTCCAACATCCACTCCATGAGATCCAAACGACCGGATCTCGCTGCTCCATGATATGCTCGATCCCCAAATTCGCCACTTGGTACTTGTCTCTGTATGCGTAAGCCCATTGTAGCATGTCGAAAGCAAGCCCATTCAGATCATAGACCAGCCTAGCGACAATCCCGTATCTGCTGCTCGTGGCACCAACGTACGCAGTCCATAGAACCATAGTGAATCACGCGTTTGAATCCTCCCACGAGCGCACGAAGTTCGGACGCATTCACGTAATAGAACATCCCCAGCCCACCTTGTTTTGCGACATATCTTTCGACCTTGAAGTGCCTAGGGGCTTCTGTAAAGGCCCTCCCCACTGCTTCTCATTTCAAGATGCAGCAGGAACTGTCGAGAAGCGTGAACCTCCCCGAGGGGTACCCACCTGGCTTCGTCATTGGCCGCCGAGGCGCCGAGATTAAGCGTATGCAGGAGCGCTATGCTGTGCGCATGCATGTGGACTCTGGTCAACGCCGTGTGACCGTGCATGGTGCGAAGTTCGGAGTGAATGCGGCCGTAAAGGAGCTGCTGGAGACCTTCGAGGCGTTTACGATCCGGCAGACGAAAGGCAAGTTGCTGCGTCTCCACGCGTCTGTTGATGCGGATGAGCACCACTGGCGTCTTGAGCCCGTGCCAAAGACTGCCGAGTGTGAAGACGTGGATCTGACGATATGGAACCACACACTGCAACCCGTGCAAGCGGCAGAGCACAGCAGAGCCGACGAAGACGACGGCAATAACGATCGTGAGCGCAAGTGGTTGAACTCCATCCAGCCCAACGACTGGGCTTTCATTGCGGCCTATTGCTTGCCGCTGCGGAAGTTCGGCCAAGTGGACGAGAACAAAGTGTTGCTTGTCGTGGGCAGGACGTTCTACGAATTGATCCAACCGGATCTGTCCATGAAGTGCCTTTCCTCGGCTAGAATGCAGTCCTATCGGCATGGAGAAGCGTTCAGGTCGCGTTGGTCAAACGTCTTTGACCGGAGCACATGCAATCCTTCGCTACGGCTGTTGGTCGAGGCGCTTGAAGCGCGTATTCGAGTGGAAGCATTGCCTGTGACGTGCGCTATGAAACTGTTCGTGCGAAACGAGCATCGCCATTACGACGGAACCTTGGTTTATCACCTTTTGGATGGTCACTGGCAGTTCAAACGCGGCCATCTCAAGATGGACGCCGCCACAGCCGATGTCGTAGTCAACCACGATACAGAGCTCCGCGTTTGGGTCACCTCCCGCTCCAAACCAAACGGCAAGTTGATCCAAGAGGCGAGAAAGCACGTGCATTTTGACACACCAGTCTCAGCGACACCTGACGTCTGCGCCTTTACTTCAACGGTTTTACTGGGCCCCGATACGCCTGCTGATCTGGTGCTGAAGCTCACATTTGCCGTTGCGAAATATCACGTCGTGTACGAAGGGCTGCACTTCGCGCTCGCGTATAACAACTATGAGAGGACTCAGATTCGCCTGTCATGTCGCTCAATCGAACGCGATGCAATGAAGACGTGCAATGAAGAGGCGAGCGCACTGATCCACCGCATGCTGACGCTTTTGACACATCCTCCGAATGTGCAGAATGAAGAGACCAATCAAGTGGAGCGGCTGAAAGACGAACCAAAGGAAGATTGGGAGGACTGGGATAAATGTTGAAGATCGTCGGTCCTCATGCTCTTCGCCTGGAGATATTTCCCGCTTTTTAATGATGGACACGAAGGTGTCGGCTGCGCAATTTCGATGTTGAGTTTGAAGTAAGGGGCATCAACGTGAATAAGCGTATGCTACGGCAGTAATAATTGCCATTAAGGATTCGTTACGTGATGATAATGGATCGGAGTCCTCAAGTTTGGTCTGCGGAAAGCCAGCCAACACGCGGATGGAGTTCACCTTCTGAGACAGCTCGTACAAATACGTTCCAACCGCAGTCGCTGGAATCATTTCTTGATCTATGACGGGTTTGATTATAGCCGTGATTTCTCCGCTCTTCAACAATCACACAATTCCAGCATCAGTCAAAAACCACGCTCCGTCCGTTGGCTTTAATGGCCATAAAAGGGTATTGGCTGACCAGAGGATTCCAGACTAATCGAGTCCCAATTCTCATGAATTTAGCTCAATCACAGAAAGTTCAAAAGCAGTGGTATTTGACATTATCAGTCTTCTCTCGCGTGTTGCCACTGACGATATGCGACGTCGAACTCAAGATATG
>JAADVQ010000710.1:0-11119 GCA_023335835.1 Elongisporangium senticosum
GCGGCGCGTACTGGCGCGGTTCCCATGCAGCATCCCCTACGCGAAGAATCCGCGCCACGTCGTGATCAAGCGTGAGGTCGTCATTGTGCAATTTGCTGCTTACCCCACAGATTACGCAATACCAAGACCCAAGACCCAAGACCCAAGACCCAAGCCAAGAACCAGATTCAAGACCAGCTGTTTTCGTCGATTTTGACCAATGACGGAACCCCCTCCAAAGCAGCCCCCCGACGGTGGTGGAACGGTCTCTGTGCCATCTGTATGGGAGCCGCAGCGCGTGGCGGAACTAAAAAAGGGCATGGTGGGCGACACGGTGTCCTCCTCGGGCAGTCCTCCGACCGGTACCGCGCCGGTCACGGACAATGGCACTGCACGTGCGGCACGTCATGCTGAGTGGACTCAACGACTCACGAAGATCGCCACGAGACCGTGGAAGATCAAACCCGACAACGAGCTACGCAAGATGGTCCCTGCGGAAGAGGAAGCGCTTACCGCATGGATTATGGGCGTCCTAATCCTGGATGCGCCTCCTGCTTTCCTGGCCTGCACCCATACCTTTGTCCAACGCATAACCTACGTCAAGTTCTTCGAAGATTATTTGGAAGGAACAGTGGTTGCTGTCGTCCCTCCGCATCTTTTAATGCAAGAACATGTCGCCGAAAAAACAATCCTGATGCAATTACTTGCGTCGGAGCCGGTCGGTTCCAAAGGATATACGACGACATGCGAATGGATAAGAAGTGTGAAGCGTTTGTTCTACAATGCTGAGACCCGGCGACTTACATTTGTAGTCAAAGACCAGTCTGTAGCTACCAAATGGCATCGACAAGAAGTCAAGTTGCGCAACGAAAAGCTTCTTCTGCTCAGCACTGCCAAGCTAGAAGAAGAAGACGATCGTAGTGACATCGACAACGTGACTCCAAACCACGCTACAGTGCTTCAATATCAAGTACGTGTAGTAGCGCCTGGTCTTGGTATCGACATCATCGAGCAGCTAATTGCGCTGAGCACCGAACGCGAGGTCATCTCCATCGCTCGCGAACCGCGTGCAAGAGAAGAAACCTACGACTCTAACTTTTGGGTCGTCGTCTTCAACTCTGAGGAGTGTCCACCCCAGATTAAAGATGTGACGCACATCTCTGCCAAAGAAGCCTCGATCTTCATCCACCATCATCAACGATACAGTCGCATTCCTTGCTTCCAGTGCTACGACCCAACGCACTCCAAAAGCAAATGTACTCGTAATGGTAATGATCGCCAGATGCAGCATCACCGAGAATTTGAAGCCGAAATTAAGCAAGCCAAGAAGCTATCGGCTCTTGAACTTCAGCACATGGCTCCTGCTGACAGAGCCAAGCATATCGGCAATTTATCGAGTAGTCTGGGCAAAGTCATTACGAACCTCAAGGCAAAGGCAACGCAGAAAGCTTTGCTTATTGCCACGCCTCAAACAGTCGATTCCAATGGCGCTACATCCGCTACCACCGCGGAAACCGAGGTCGCCACCTCGGTGATAGCACCAACGAGCGAAAAACCGAGTGAAGGGTGGATTGACCCAGCTACTCAAAGAAAAGGCAAGGCAGCAAAGAAACAACCGACTTCACCAGCGCCAGCCGTCCAAGCGAGCAGTACTACTGCGTCGAAACCTCGACCCAGCAATGCTGAAGCGGCTCCTACTGGCGCTCGTGGTCCATCAGTTGATTCGCAAACTTCTGAGACAACAATTCAAGCTGTGCCCCACAAAACGAATCCCAAGGCGGAGCGCAATGGAACACCTGGTACCAAGGATTCTCATTCCAAAGCCAAAGCTGACTCTGACAAGCCCAAGCAGAAAACTCTTGCAGCCAGGAGACAGCAGGAGAGTGCGCTCGCTGATGTTTTGAATGGAAAGACCCCTACTAAGGTCACCCACCAGACTCCCGCGCCGTCGACTTCTAAGCCATCAAAGCCGCGACTTGATGACGAGACTAAAGTAACGAACGCGCAAACAGCTATGACCTCAGCCAAGGAAGGTCTTGCGATGGCGGTTGCTAAGCACAATGCGGCTGTTAAAGCAGCAGCATCAGCAAAAAAGGAATTCCATGACGTATCGGCTATGGCGCACAACATGGCGCTCGAACGCGACCAGCTCAATGGCACAACCGCCACCGCGAACGGTGATGACTCCGAGGCAGCAAAGCAGAGTGTTGACCAGCTTCAGAGACGAATTGAGACTCTTGACTTACAGCATCGTGCTGCAAATCGAGCAGTAGACGAAGCGCACCAAGCCCTTGCGGATGCTAAAACTGCCAAATCTCGGGCAAAGAAGCACCTGGACAAAGTGCAAAAACGCTCGAAAGCGGAATCTCGAAACCCACTCGGTGAAAATCAAAAACCTGATGTCTCTGCTACTGCTGAAGAGACTGTATCTGACTCAGGCAAGAAGGCAGAATCCGAATGCGACCAAGAACTTGCGTACACAAAAATCAGGGATTACATCAGGGCAAATGTGCAGCAGCAACAGGCCAATGCGGAGCTTCACGAGGATGATAAAGAGACGGGGAGTGTCCAGTCCGGCACATCGTCGGCTCCTTCGGCCAAGGTCTCCAGCGGTTCGGGCGGCCAACAAGGACCTCAAAAGCTGACTGAGGAAGCCACGCACGGCGATGGTAGTGGACCACCGCAATTTGACGTTACAATGGCGCAAGCTGAGTCTAGCTCGATGGATTCAACCATGCACTTGCACGACTTGAATGGAGGAACAGTCACGCCGCCGAACGGTCAAGCCACTCTGCCTCTGCCAACCGGAGTGACTGAAGCATTTCAGCAGGAACAATCCATGGGTCATGCTTCTGACAACGCGGACAATGTGATTAATCCAGTCGATCGGACGGCGTCGCCTCATGTTCCCTCTTCTGAACAGCAAGATGTCATGCCCTCGTCAACTCGAGTTTCAAGTGAGCAGAGTAGCAACGACAACAAGACGCATGTCACGACTGAATCATCTGGTACGACTACATCGGGCTGTGATTCGGATGAACATCATTTCCAAGAGCCAGAACGCGAACCAGATTTGCACTCAAAGACTCTCAATCAGCCGCGTGAGCGAAAAATCTCAGAATATGCGTCCTCAGTACTCAAATCAGCCGCTTCAGTGGATCCCACACCAGCTGAGCGCATCCTCCACAAGCCATCATTGTTGGGTAATACCATGGTCACCCACAAAGAACCGGATGTGGTCGAGATGCACACTCAAAGCACTATGGATCCTCCTCTGACTATTGATGAATGGGTTTCCTCGCTGCAGCTAGTGCGGATTCCAACTGAAGCAAATGGTCACTGCCTGTTCTATGCCATCCGGCATGCACTTAACGTGAATCACGCTGCTCAGTTGCCAAGTGGAACGGTCGATCAACAAACCAATTGGGTCAAAGTGAACATCATGAACCAGTTCTGGAATTTGTTGCATGATACTCAAAATCTCGAGCATTTCGACGTGGATAAGCTGTACACCAAGTTGACTACTCGTCTACCAAACCACGATCTCTCTCGGGAAGACAAAGTTGGGCAAATTGACTTGCACTTGCGACAAGCAACAGCAATCTCGGTTGCTGAACCACTTCCGGTGGCATATTGGGGCGCGACTGATGAACTGCGAATGGCAGCATTGTGGCTCAAGATGCCTATTTTTGTCCTCGATCAGCAACCAGATGGCACTACCTTTGTGGTCAAATATGTCCGAGCTGAGAATGGAGAAGCCAAAATGATCTTGCTACACACCAGTGTTGCGAGAGTGGAGTTATTCCCGACGCTGCGGAATGGCAACTCAATTTTACTCATACGAAGTGGTGAAAGTCTTCTCTCGCATTTTGCAGCGGCCAAACTGCAAGAATATGCTAGTGCGATCGCGTCCCAACCATCGTTGAGTACGGCAGAGCATTCTCAAGATACCCAGAACTCTAATCCGACATCCAGCGTCATCGAATTCGAGTCACAATCATCGAGCAGTCCAGCTGTGGCAGGGAGCTCCAATGCAGACGAAAACGATGACGTTGCACCTCCGCCGTTACCTCAATTTCGAAGCAATGCTGTCCACAACACACGGGAATTAGCTGAGCGTCTCGTGGGAACAAAAGAAGATATCAGTCAACTATCGACAGAAGAGCAAGCCATCCGCAGACAACACCTGCGTGTTAATAACAAAGCAATGCACGAATGGATTGCGGCAGCCCGGCATGCTCGCACCTATGGACTGCCTGTTATCGAACCAGCCGATGTAACCAAGTTAGCAGGATGGGTACCCACGCATGTCGATGCGTTAAGTGCAATTTGTCGAGTACTGCCTTTTCCACTTGAAGTCCTGCGTACTTTTCCAATCAAGAAGCTTTTCGAGTTCGGCCACAGCATCAATAGTCAGGCTCAACGTGCCTTAATCCGGCATCATTCCAACGATGAATCGATCAGCTCCCAGGCGAGAACCTTGTGCAAAAAATGGATCGCAGCAATTGATGCGTGTCCCCATGGCTCAGCCCGTTGGTCGATGACTGACGATATCAAGCGATGGAACCGGCTTGACAAAATCGATAACAGTCTCTTAGCAGCCACGGTCGAGAAACAGGTTGACTCCAACAAATGGGCCATTCTCAACGTTGTTAGTCTACTGATGCCTCGCACGTTCGAGCAGCATGGTGATGTCGGAGCCGTTATGCCTGAAACCAGAGCCAAAGAATATTGGCAGTCGTCATCTCTACAATGTGCAATTGATGCCATCGTAGATCCGAAGACGTCATGGTCGCTTATGGTGCACCAGTGTGAACTGGATGCCCAGCGGCGATCGAATCGAAGTTAAAGGCACCGCCGGTGCCGCGACTCGCACTGTAAATGGTGGTATTACGCTGCGAGATCAGGGGAGCAGTACTCCTATTCCTCGGATGACCATCAAGGATGAGAAACATACACCTTGTGCCTCACTCATTGACAATTGTCCGATACAACTTCACCAAAACAAGCCTCAGTTCCAATCGAATACCGGTTCTTCACGCACCCGAAGTGCGGCAGCCTCCGAATTTATTCGAGCCTACAAGATCGACTCCTCGCGAGGGGGTCGAAAACCCAAATCTAACTCAAAGCGCCATGATTTGACGGTGGGAATGCACACACAAAATGTGATGGGATTCTCCAAGTCCGACAACAACATCGAAGCGTGGTTCTCACATTTTCGGCAGACTCATGACACCGGACCTCTGGACATTGTCTTTCTTCAAGAAACTCATGTCCTTGATGCGGAGATCGCTCCGATGCAGGCCAGATTCCGTCGAAGTTGGGGCTTTCAAGAACACTCCAATGATTATGCCACTCAGCTATCGCTTTGGTCGTCATCTCCCGAGCGGAAAGGAGGGGTTGCGATCTTATTGAACCCTTACTCGTGTATCTCTACACTTGTGCCGTATCAGCAAGACCGATGGACAGCCCACTGGATGGCAGCGACAGTAACACTGTACGGTGAAACGGTACTGCTGCTCAACATCTATGCTCCTTCGACGGTCTTTGCGCGCGAAGCATTCTACAGTGCGCTTCTTGACTTCCTCTCTACACATGATGGACCGATCCTTTGTGGAGGGGATTTCAACTGTACTCTGAACCAGCATACGGACAGGACGTACAACAACCACAAGACCGTGCATGACTCCAAGCAACTGAGAAAATTGCTCCGGAAATTGAATCTGGTAGATACCCTAGAAGACGATGTGGCTCAAGCGCACGATGCGAGAGATGTTCAGACTTTTCATCGGCAACATCATACCTACTTCTACTCCCTGCCAGCAGGTGGTAGCGCGAGCAGTAGGCTTGATCGGTGGTATTGCAGCAATGAGCATCTGGATTGGATCCACAGCGTTTCTCAGCATGTCGCGGGACCGTACTCCGATCACAATGGCGTCACCATCCGTGTTGTCCCTCCTGACAAACTCGTTCAAAGCAAGAAGCCACGGAAGGTATATCCGCTCCCACAGCAAGCTGCACCTATGGCGGCAGCCGTAGCAACGAATTTCTTCGAATCAGCTCATGCTCAACTTGATCAGCTGCAGCAACGCCATGTTTCCACAAGAGACTACGCGCAAGCAACGACTCTATGGTGGGACGAAGCCAAAACAAATCTGAGAATCAAATACCTTGATGTGAAAAAGCAATACATCAACAAAATGAATCAAGGATTCAAAAAGAAGATTCAGAGACTGCATCGTTGTCTATCAGAGAATGAAGCACAGCTCCGCGACGGTTCTGAAGCCACCACCGATGTGATCGCTGATGATTTGTCAAAGGAACTCACGTGGACTGTCACGGCCATACGGAAAGCCATTGCCGAATGCAAAACGAAATGGCAAAGTGCGAAACGGCAGAGGCTCTTCAGGGATCACATGTACCAGGCGCGGAGATCAAGTAAATCCTTTTATCGCAGAATCTCCACCAAGTTCCTGGACAATACGATTTTCTCTCTTGGAGGCACTGCCTCGTATGGTCCGTCGCGTTCCCGAGAACTTGCGGATGATATGGGGGACGGGTGGACATCCGTCATGCAACAGCCACCAACAAGCCAAAGTGATATTGATCAGGTGCTTGAACCAGGTTCAGCTGAGCCTGTATCTGCGAATCTAGCACATTTGATCAATCCGATAACCCCTGAGGAAATCAAAAAGGCGATCAAGCGATGCAAAAGAGGCAAAGCTCATGGTCCGGACGAGCTGGGAAACGACTGGTACAGAGATCACGTTGACGAGCTTGCAATATTGTTCACGCGTCTCTTCAACTTGTGGCTTCAAGAGTGCGTCCTGCCGCAATCATTCAGTGAAGCCCACATTCACTGTCTCAAGAAATCAGTATCTGCAGCAACGCCCCTTGACTATCGACCTATTGCACTCCTGAATTCGGATTATAAAATATTCACGAGAATATTTGCAGTCCGGCTGAGAACCGCGCTTCCATGGCTGATACACCAAATGCAAGCTGGTTTCGTTCCTGGGCGTACAATCGATGCCACAATTGATGTGCTTTTGGCAGCACAGTGCTGTGCCACAAATGATCCAGTCATGTCAAAGGCGATAGCACTATTACTCGATTTTGCTAAAGCCTATGACTCCCTCGACCGCAGATTTCTTGCTCAAGCGCTTGAGCATCTTGGCTTCCCTCAGCCTTTCGTGCAACTTGTGACGGCGCTACACTCTGGTACCACCTACAAGTTCATCGTCAATGGATTCCTATCAAAGGCATACAGAGTGGATTGCGGAATTCGCCAGGGGTGCCCTTTGGCTCCGTTGCTATTCATTCTTGCTCTCGAAATCTTATATCGGCGCATTGAGAAATGCCCAGATATCCATGGCATCCAACTATCGGCAGCTGGCAATACGAAGGAAATCAGGCTTGGTGGCTACGCAGATGACACAACCATCTATCTCAGAGACCCCAGCGAAACTCCTCACGCACTCAAAATCTTGGAGAAATTTGGTGCGGCATCTGGACTCAAAGTCAACCGTCACAAGTCTGCGATCCTACCGTTAAACAGGGATATCGTCATGAAGGAAGAATCGATTGATGAAATACAAGTTCTACGACGGAACGATCATTGTCGATACCTTGGTATTCAAGTGGGACAATTGTCTTCGGCTGAGATCAACTGGACCAAATGCATACATTCGCTCCAAGTACGCCTAAGGCTCGCGAGACTCAAGACACATTCCGTTGCTCAACGTGCCGAAATTGCTAGTGCCATCATTGTACCCAAGGTCCTCTACGTCGCCAGACATTCATGGCCTTCCGCGACCATCCTCAATCAATTGCATGCGCTAGTGAAACAATTTGTATGGGGAACTCGTGGTGGCAAACCTGCGAAAGCATGGATGAAAGAAGAACAAGCTGAGCTCAAGAGAACAGACGGCGGTTTATCGATTCCTAACATTCGTACGGAACTGATGACAATGAGTGTCACCGCAGTTTCTCAATGGGCATCGACGTCATCCTCAACAGGCCGAATCGTTGGAGAAATCCTGCTTGGTAACAAAGGATCTGGCCCCACATACATCACGCCATTGGATGCTGCTCGTCAACAGTCACTTCAAATTCACGACAACATGTGGAAGACGGGAGCTCTGATACTCTCCAGCATTCATTCCAAGCCCTACGACAGCGATGAGCGTGATGGAATCATGTGGTGTTCCGAGCATTTCAAACCTGTATTTTCGATGGCGACTTGGAACGGAGACTGGCTTCATCTAGACCTCACCTCCAGAATGAACGGCAGACTCCCTGACATCCTCCTGAAAAGACGACAATCCCGTGGCACATTCTGTGGCGAATGGTTACAATACGCGACAACGACAACTGATGGCTGGCTCCTTGATGCCACTGGCGCAGCATACCGATTAGCTCAATCATCCGTCGCCTCAAGTACAACCACACTCGGAAATATCGTGAGATGGGAATGGGTACGTCTCGGCGTACTCAAGTTCACGCCAGTGAATGGGATCTCTGCTTACTCCAGGCCCTCGATTCGAGCTTTTGAGCGGTTATGTGCAGCTCTGGTCTACAATTTCCCCCAATTATTGTACCGACCGCATCGGATCAACGTACTTCGCCCTTACAACGGACAGAACCACCGAGATCATGAGTGGCACCTGGGCGCCGATGAGAAGACACTCACACATGTTGACACGACTCTGATCAAAGCTACACACAATGTGCAATCGGCAATCGAATGCGATCGTATGGCGACCAAGGATACCAGCGGACGACCAGTGCAATTCCATGCACATCCATGTTTTTCAAGACTCATTCAACTTTGGGGTGGAGCACAGCGATGGGCTACACATCGTGCTCGACATCGACAGCAAGTGTCAGCACTGCGAAAACAGGTTGGAGAACAAGCTCGCGAGGCAGCAATCAAGAAGGCGGTCTACTCAGCAGGACCAATCTGGGATGGCTTGCAAATAGTCGACTGGAACGACATCCACAAAGTTCCCGGGACTACTGTTTATATAGCTCAAACGCTATTACGACTGAAAGCCAACAAGCTCTCTCTATGGAACCATGCGAATGTCGACTTATCTTGTCCACATTCCGATTGCCACCGACTCGGCCAGACCTCGGTACAACATCTCTTTTGGGAGTGTCCAAGCGCGAAAAGAGTATGGAAATACTTCTTTGGCTTATGGAAGAAAGTTGGGATCACGCCTGGACAAGATCCAATTTTATGGATATTCAGCTTGGATCTTCCGGATACACCACGACGAGCTTGGGATGCGATCAGAACCCAATTTGAAGACGATCACACCACCAACGAAAAACTCCAAGATCACCTCTACACAGTGGCTCACATGTTATGGCGCTATATGACTGCGACTCTCATACACGCTATTTGGTGCGCGCGGTTGCGTAGCATGGAATCGGAACCACCTACAGAAAATGCGCAGATGGCTATCGTGATCACCAGGCTCGAAGCTGGAATGCGCAATCTTTCTAGAATTGCCTTCTCCCAAGCGGATGATGCTGAATCACGAGCGGCTGCAACAGTTCTCAAAGGATATGTCAACTGCCTACTTGATCAGACCAGCGTGATCCCGCTGATCCCAAACAGCACTCGCGGCGTCTACTTGCTCTTCTTCGATGGGGGATCGCGTGGGAACCCAGGACCTGGCGGATCTGGATCTGTCATTGTGCGTGTCCAAATGGACTCACACACTGCAAGCATTATTTGGGTTGCAAGTATGGCGTATTCGAGACACGACACCACCAACAACATCGCGGAATACTGGGGCCTCATTCATGGTCTGCGGGAAGCGCAACGAAGCAAACTCGAACCGTTGCATGTAGTGGGTGACAGTGCGCTCATATTATCTCAACAACGACTACATCGATCTCCCCAGCAACAGCGACTTGCGCAACTGTATCGAACGAGCAGGCGTATTGCAGACAGCATGGACATTCGTGGTTGGCATCATCACTATCGTGCATTCAACAAGATGGCTGACAAGGCTGCCAACATCGCCATGGATACCAGATCCTCTGCTCAGGTTCATTTTCCCTCCACCAGAACCAACATCAACGAACTCTCCCAGGCACTCGACAACGATGTCTTGCATTGGTTTATGCGCGTCTCAGTTGATCCCCGAGAACAGCACAACATGAAGCAGCCCTCAGTTGGTCCGCGTGAACGTGCCATCCTGGTGAAAGATTATTTAGCAATGCTGGGTGGTCCAGCGACCTCTGTGTTGTAGAACCACTTCGACTCCTAGACGAAATTCGTAAAGAAGAGTAGGTAGGAGAATGGATATTGTAGGTCACTAGATGAACCTAAATATACCTCACCTTATAACCATAACCATATTGTGTCACGATTATCTACGAGTTTTCCCTAGATAACGAACTATTCTATATCCCTTCCACTTCCACGTTAGTTAGAGGTGGGTGTTACTCGCCCTATAGGGCCCCCAGTTGGAGTTCTAGCCATGGACTCATATCCGTGGCCAGATGAGGTAGCAGTCGTGCACAAATAGTCTCGAACCGATCGCTTGGTCGACAGATTTGTGTACTTGATTTTGTATCCATGGCGTGATTGGCCATGGCATCCGCCATCCGGTTGTGTTCTCGATAGTGATGATACCAATATCGGACTTGAGCATGGTCGGCTAGCCTTCGCGCTGTCGCATACAATGGTCGTAGCCTCTTCGATTTTGGTTCACTCCGTTCTTGCTGCTGTCGAACAATGAGTGCACTGTCTCCAATGACGGTTAACGGTCGCAATCGAAGTCGATTGGCTTCTTGAAGTCCGGTGATGAGACCTCTATATTCTGCAACATTGTTCGTGGTGAGAATCGACCCGTACGCCATCGCCGCGAGCCAGAGAACTTGCATGCTCCAGGTGACACGATCTACTTGGACAATGATTGCACCTGCTCCTCCTGGCCCAGGATTTCCTCGAGAGCCGCCGTCAAAGAAGAGTACAAATTCAGTAGCAGCACCATCGGATACAGGAATCGGTATCATTGGCCGTCGCAAAGTCTGGCTGAGAAGGCTGAGAATGTTGGCGCAGATGGCTGCATGCTCGTGGTTTCTCCATATGGTGAGCGCGCTCCCCATTGTTGCGCGTAGC
>JAADVQ010000711.1:0-11115 GCA_023335835.1 Elongisporangium senticosum
GGCGATGATGCTCAATCCATTGGATCTCACTCTATGCATTGCTGTGGTAGGAAACCTGTGGAGAACCAGAGCATCCTACGCGTGGCCTCTGGCTTGTGTCTCAACAAGGAGAACGAGAGCGATCTCGTGATTCGCATCATGGAGGTCTCGAAGAACCACCAGAACCAGGTATGAGGAGCTGGACGGTTGGGAACCAGGTGCATGCAGTTCTCATATCAGTATATGATGGTGCTTTTACAGCGGTTCCGCATTCAAATAACGCCACCGCCATGCCCGTACGCAACGGCCACGCCTGCAGTAACGAAATCAGTGCTCGTGCTTTCGAAAAAGGTGTCGTGCATGTTGCACGATGCACGATAGCTGGTTGTCTTGACTCATGTATTCGTGCCTTTTGGGTTCTAGAACAAGCGCTCAGTGAAACAAGACGCACCAGAGAACAGTCCGCAAGTCAAGAAGCAAAAGCTGATCGAAGCGCTGATCCAGACCACCGCCGAAGAATCTCTTATCCTAGCGCCATCTCCAAAGGCGAAGAATGCTGTATCAACCAAGATTAGCACGTCATCGGATTGGGAGACCAATTGGGACTCGCAAACAGTCCACTTCAAAACGCCAAATGCAAGTGTCTGCATGTGGGCGAATGCCGCGTACAATTTTCTTCAGAAACTACAATGGCAACGTGTATCAGGGGATGGTACTGGCTCTGGTGACGAAGATCTCGACGAAATGCTTACGAGCGCTAATGCCAAGCCGTATCAGTGTCCTACTTGTCGTGAATCTTATGGCGTGACGCCAATACATAGGGCTGATTGCGACTTGGGGCTTTTGCTTCATCTGAGTAAGTTTTTGTGTGTTGAATATGTCACACTTGCTTATATTGATACAATTCATTATTTTTTAGGTCAAGCAGATGATGATGCACCACCAACTTCTGTAACGGTTGACGCTGCTCCTCAGAACAATCACAAAGACAGCAACTATTGGACCCCTGTGAAAAACAAGACATTAGAGCCAACAGAATTATTTGGAGTGAAGAATGCAAATTCATTACCGCCAATGCACAGCCTTCCACCGGCCCATGCAAAGTTTGTTGAGCAAGAAAGTCAAGACGCACGACCTAGAGCATTTGGACCGTTGTCGGTTGAACTGCTGACGAAGAATCTCAAGCTCGACTCGTGGGAAAGTTACTCGACCTTATCGAGAGCCATGTTCAGGTATGTCAGAAAAGATTTGTTTCTTTAACAACCTACTGATTAATTAATGTGTGATTCAGTTTGGATGCAAACGAAAATGTAGGTAATAACGATGTTGCACAGCTTCAAGCGACACCAAGAGGTCCAGGGAGCGATATTCCCACGATCGGTTCGTTCTCGTCATTTTTACCCGGTCTGAGTAGCCTGGCCTCTACATTTCAAGATACCCAAACGCCCAAAAGTTCATCGACACACTTTTCGAAACTTATTTCAAGCATGAGAAATCTGCCTCCTGATGCAGCAGAATTCTTGCATGAGCAAGATGCGCAGCTGGCAGGAGAAGCCACTCTTCTGTTTTCATTCAGCAAAGTTAGTGTGTCTGATCTTCTGAACAACGAGTCGCCCACTCCAAGGGATCAGGCGAATATCCAGTCACTCTCATCGCTTTTGATGGAAGAAGCGAAGGTCAACGTCAACGAGACCGACGTGTTTACCATCGTGGCAGTTGATTTTCGGCATTGCGGCTTTCCAGCTTTCAGCAAAACGTCAACTCTTCTTGGATTCTACTTTCTGTCTCGGCCAATGGTGCGTTCAACTAGTTTGTATGGTGTTTGTTCCTCCTCAAACTAACTCATGATCTTGCTGCAGGGCGAAACTTCTCATGAGCTACGCTTTTTGCCCAACTTCTATCCCCTACCTTCTGAGATGTTGCAATCGCTCGAGCAAAATGTCAAGGAGTGGAATCAAGATGGTCGATTAGTGTTCGCACGAGAGGAGCCAGGTGACAAAACGCTGGCCGATTTGAAACAGCGCGTCATAGCAAAAGTCGCAACGAACTGAATTTGGCAAAATATTTAACATGTTCAAATGTACAAGTATGACCCAATCAGGATCGCTTGGATTCGTTGTGTCAAATAAATGCAGCTAGATCGGCAGTACTAGTGGAAGTAGACCCACTGATGTAGTGACCCTATATCACATAAAACAGGTGAGCCCGCATATTACACACAGAGCAGAATGATCATCTAACCTGCATGGGTTTGGCAACATGCATGACCAGCACCGATATCAAGGAAATGACAGCTCCTATGATAAGAATAGTCGCCACGGCGGAGCGTGCGCTTGCCGTGTGATTGTACATCTGGGCGTACAAGCAATGAGTAAGCATCTTTGCCAGTTCATGAAGAAAATCATGGGGCGTACACTTAAGGTTGCGCTGCTGGATTTGTCTCCACTCTCCACTGTGACCGTGAGGAAGAACAATGCCGTCGCTCCAACGACCACAACGACGCCACCCAGAAAGCGTCTTGCGTGCAGGAGCCAATACGAGTCAGACGCACGCATGCTCAATCTACGTGAAATGCCCTACCTGCGATGCTGGGCTGAGTAGCCGAATATACAGAGCAGAAGGCACGTGATCAGCAGCACGATCATGGCCACGAGCGCTGGGCCCAGTCCGAAGACCAGCGTCGTTCCAGCTGCATCAACGCTGCTCCATTCTGCGATGGCCACCAAGAGCAGAAGCCATCGATTCCATCCGGCCATGACGAAAGGACACGAAATGGTTCACTGATTTCAACTGTTTTGTGATATGTATCGGTTAACGATACTTTCCTAACGGAGGAGGTTCATTCATTCGCAAAGCAGCACGCAGCAGCATGGGCAAGCACGACTTCCTCACGGCGAAGGCCATCGGCAACCGCATGAAGGTACGCACGCCACCACCGGCAGCAGCAGCAACTGTGCGCTTGCGGCTCTGCGCCCGTGGTGTCTTTCGGCTGACGATGCTGCTTCCCCACAGGCCAAAGGTCTGCAGAAGCTGCGCTGGTACTGCCAGGTCTGCCAGAAGCAGTGCCGCGATGAGAACGGATTCAAGTGCCACACGACGTCCGAGAGCCACCAGCGGCAGATGTTGATCGTGGCCAACGACCCAGACAAGTTCATGAGTGGCTATAGCGAGATGGTTCGTGTGGTCCCTGCATTGGTATGCAAGAGCCAGAACTAATAGCGCGATGTGATGGATGCAGTTTGAATCGGCCTTTTTGGAGAACTTGCGTCGGCGGCATAGCACCAAGCGCATGCGCGCCACGGTCGTGTACAACGAATACATCGCAGACAAGCAGCACATCCATATGAACGCCACGCAGTGGACCACGCTCGGCACGTTCGTGCAGTATCTCGGTCGCACGGGCAAATGCGTCGTGGACGAAACAGAAAAGGTATCAGCCCTCCTCATCTCGCTCTATCTGTCCTGATGCCTCACGAGCTTCACGCGTTTCTGTTGAATGCCAGGGCTGGCATGTTCAATACATTGATCGGGATCCACGCGCGATCGCTCGCCAAGAGGAACTCGAGAAGAAGAAGAAGGCCGATCTGGACCACGAAGACGCCAATCGCGCATTCCTGGAGCGGCAGCTCAAGATCGCGCAGGAGGTGGGGGCCAAGGTCGAAGAGGAGCTGCGTCCGACCAAGCTTCAGCGAACCGAGCTGGACGGCGAGAAGATCAAACTCTCGCTCAGCAGCTCCAAGCTGCCATCGAAAGAGAGCGCACGTGGAGAGACGGCGACGGGCTTCAATGCGTTTGCGTTTGGAGCAGCTGGTAAAGACGGACCCAAGGACTCGGCTGACGCTGGTAAGCGGAAGCGCAATGCAATCGACGACCTCATGGCCGAAGAAGAGCAGCGGAAGGAGAAGCAGCAGCGAGACGCCGCGTCCAAGAAGACCGAACGGCTCGAGAACTGGATCACAACGGGAATCGTGGTCAAGATCGTGAACAAGAAGGTCGGCGACGGCAAGTATTACAAGCAGAAGGGCGTGATCACGGCGGTGGAGGACAAGTTTGGTGCCACCATTGAGACCGTGGACTCTGGAGACATTTTGCGCCTGGACCAGGACGACCTGGAGACCGTGATTCCCAAGGCCGGTCGGCGCGTGAAGATCGTCAACGGCACTGGCCGCGGCAGCATCGCGACGCTCAAGTCCATCTCTGTGGATGATTTCTGCGCTCGTGTTCGCATCGAAACTGGGCCTCTCAAGTATGTAATCAGCTGGCTATTGATGCTTCATCGTTGGGATCTGATAATTGCTTCTCTGTTGCTGAGTGCAGGGGAGAAACGGTGGATCGCGTCGAGTACGAGGATATCTGTAAACTGGCAGACGACTGACCAGCCAAAGCAAACAAATATACGATTGACCCAGGCTCAAACCGTCTTCAGCGGCTTCTTAAGCCAGTGAAACACGCTTCCGTTTTCTGGTTGTGTGAACTTTCATGCTGCAAGATCGTTCGCGTAGAGTGGAACGAACACAACTCAGTGCAGAAGGCAATTGGTTAGAAATTATGAATCAGCACTGGTTGTGTTACGGAGAGCTTGGTGTCCGACGACTCGGCAGCATGTCCTCTGCTCCAACCAGTCACGCGTGAGCATTTGGTTCATCAAGTATACCCACAAGAGACGCACTCACCGTCTTCCTCTGTCGTACGCGAGGGGGAGATCACGTCCTTGCCGTCCATGTCTTCGTCGTCCGCCTCGATCTGCTTGCGCTCTTCCTCCTCCATCTCCACGTCTTCGTCCAGCGTGGCCTTGAGGTTCTGGATCGTGTTGAGCAACAGCGAGAACTGCTTGGAGCGCAGGTCCAGCTTGCCGTCCACGGCGCCGATGGCCTCACGCGTCTCGCTCGCGCGCTTCTCCTCGACGGCGATCGCGGCCGCGCTCTCGCTGCGGGACGGCAGCTCGTTGATGACGCGTGCGATGGACTCGTACTCCTCCTTGTACGCGCGGATGAGCTTCTCGCCCTGCACCTCGCTCTTGAGCTGCTCGATCTCCTGCGAGACCTTGGCGATGGATGCGTCGATCTCGGCGTCCAGCGTCTCGTACGCCTCGAGCTCGCGCTGGCTCGTGAAGCTCACGAGATCCGTCTTGTTGGCCTCGAACTCGACCTGCTCCAGCTCCCACAGCAGCGAGTCCAGGTCCTGCTTGCTGCGCAATCCAAAGGCCTGTTAGCACTGACAGTTCAGCATGCGCGCACGCAGGCCTCTCTCTGTCTTCTTACCAGTGGCGCTCGTCCACGCTCTCGTCCGCAAGCAGGTCTAGCAGCCCCAGCAGGTTGTCCGTGCACTTCTTGAGGCCAGGGCGACCCAGCGTCGTGGCGCGCGTGAGCAGACGGCGGCGCATCACGACCACATCTGCGCTCAGAGACACAGAGGTGACCAAGGACCCACGTGAGCGCCAGAGCGAGCAGCCAGCGGACGCCATGGGGTCGTACCTTCATCAGCCATGGTTTTTTGTGGTGGTATACATTGTATATTCCGGGAAGGTATACGTGGATTGCACGATATACAGTATACGTGGTCCGATGCGTATAGCTACTTCATGAGAGTCATGAAAGGTTGCTTCGGTCAGCAGGGCCCAATAGATTGATCACCAGAGCCCGCTGTATTCATCTGGATCACAGCTGCGTACGATCGTAAGCAATACGACCAAGTCCTGTCCGCTGCATCTCTACGGTCAGCCGCCGTCTGACCAGATCCCTGGATTAAACGACGACCTCTACAGCGATCGCCTCGTGGTCTGCACTCGCGCTGGCAAGAGCTTCAAGGCCGAGGGATTGAACGACGCGCTCGGCTGTAGAAACGCCATAGTCGAGGTGCAGCGATCCGTGGGTATCGAGTGGTCAACAGTCTGAAGAAACAACAATGGACCCACACCCGCCGCCTTATCAACGCCACATTCAGCTGTATGCTTAGTGTCTGCTCGTTTGGCTTCGCCAATTTCACACGCGGCAACATCCGCCTCGCCGATGGCTTAGCCAGTAACACGCTCACGCGAATCCACACGTCGCTGCCAGTTCTGCCGTTCTACGACAACGCCCGCTATGCGATCCCTGCCTGGGACGGCCATGCGTGCGCCTTTCGGCTCACGGGGAGATACGAGGACTAGACCAAGCCGCGAACGTTCATGCTTGGCGTGAATCGAGTGTTTCGAGAGATCAAGCAACCTGGAGGCGTCTGGAAGAATGGCTGGTACGAAGACTTCGACGGAGACAAGTGGTACGCGGACGTTCTCTCGACCGACCCTCAGAGCACGGGCAATATCACAGCCAGGCAGTGTGTTCTGGTCGCGGGGTGTGAGCTCGGGTGTCAGAACGCGTCGGACTGCCTGTCGAAAGTGACTGGGGGACGGAATTCAGCAGCTCATCGGATTTTTCGCGACTGATGTCCATCGTGATCTCCAACGGATCGCGCTACGGGCAGCTCTACTATCGAGCGGTGGCACCCACGATCGTGAGATTCGCGCGTTCGTTCATATCAATGACATGGTTCTCGTTCTGAGATGGATTCTGGTCATGATGGCTCTGTATCGGGGCTATCGCAAAGGACTCAGCGTCTGGTACAATGCGAATATCAGACTGCTTGCGAACTCCAAGAGTTTCACGCTGTTGCCCATTGCGATGCTGCCGCGGCTTAAAATGATCCTGACCGGCTTTTACTCCATCGGATGCGAGTTTGAAAGAGACCAGCCAGCGCTGGCCGAATCCTGGTTCGTCATGTATCCGTCCATCGTGGACTTTGTGTTCATCCTCGCGAGCCTTTTGAACACTTTGACCAAGGTTCTTCGTCGTCACATGAGCGATTGGACGTTCATGCTCATAGTCTTGAGGGTAAGTGCGATTCATTTCTTCCGCGTAAATATCACTCAATCCAGGAATTTCGGGCGGCTGAGTGCGCTTACGAGTTTGCAAAGCTAACATTCATTGACCCAAGAATCGCCTTGCAAATGAATAGAGACGTGTCGCGTTTGCTGGGGCTCAAGCTTTTAGCTATGTCGATCAACCTGCTGCCGCTGATTTGTTCCCATAGTTCGACAATGCAGAGCAGCAAGTCCCGATCCCATGGCGAGTGCAAGATTGAGACATCGCTGAAGATCCTGGCTTGCAGAGTCGGTGGTATTGACCAATCGAGCTTGTACGAAGATAGTCCGTGCACCGGTCAAGCGCGTACGAGCTTAATCGGCTGGGATACGATCTGAAATATCTGAATCTAACGACAGCCACATCAATGAATAGAGCGTGCATCAATATCCCACCAATTATCGCATAGCAACACGAATTCAGCCACACTAACCATTTGTGGGTTGCTGATGATTCGAGAGTTATGGCAACAATGCTGATCACCACCATCTTGCAGCTTCAATACCATAATTCGCCGATTTCGCCATTGAAAAACTCTGCGAAATGGTGCGATCATCAGCAGCATAAACCAATCTTCCCAGGAAATCAGATATCGATTCCCCACCACGACGTACCCCAATCGGACAAGTTCGTACGGATTCAAAACTTTCAGAGGTATCCCGCTTGTCGCACTTGTTTTGCAATATTCGTACATGAGAGATGTCCCCATACCACCAAGATTGCACACTCGAACACATAACGCTATCTCAATTGCAGAAGATTGATGTCTGCGTGAGCGCTTGCAATTAGGCGCCATATTCTCCGAGAACAAGAGCGGGACTGCGTTTGATAAGAGTAGAACTAGCTTCACCACGAACAAAATCTTCACGTTCCCATTCAGGCGAAGCGCAATATCTGACGTGAAGTAGTCAACAAGTGTTGTCGATTTAAACTCGCTGGATGAGACGACGGCCGTAATTCGTCCGTCGTAACCAAACCAGCGCCTTTCGACCATAAAAAAACGAAGTGAGTGCGCCAAGCTCAGCATCATTATTATCACTGACGTTGCAGCACTGTTCATCCGCCTGCGTACAATTTTCGCCAAGATATTGAGCACACTGCTGTATACCAGCACAATTTCGACAATCGCCGGATAGATCACAAACCATGAGTCGGCAAACGCGATCTGATTCCCTTCAAGCGCGCACCCAACAGTGAAAAATGCTGGTAAAATGACAGAGAGACGCGGCAGCAACGTGATCGGCAAGATGTTGAAGCTGTGGGACCCTGACAAGCACCCGATATCAGCGTTGTGCCAGTTCGCAACACCTTTGTTGTAACCACGATGCAGCGCAACCATGACCAGCATCCAATGCACTAAAAGCAATATCACCGATATATCCGAGACAAACGTGGTTACATCGTAGGCACATGTCACGATTGTGTAGCCAGCATATTCTACGTAAAACAGACCGAATCGGAATCCATTTGACACGACAATGACTTCTTGCCGCTGCCAATAGAATACAGTCTTCAAAGTATCTCCCCATGAGCTTTCAATTGTTGCCTGGATGCAAATTGTATCTGATTTACATATAAGTTCGCTTTGAGCAACCATGTCAAAATAGCGCGGCGTGATCCAATTTGCATCGTTGGTCGATCTTGTACTTTTCATGTCCGAATACCACCGCATTCCAGTCAAGTCTTCATACCATCCGTTCTTCCAGACACCACCAGGGCGTCCAAGCCATTCAATAGTTTTCGCCTCACGTGCCGTGCGATTCACGCTAAACATATACAGCGATTGAGCTGTTGGATCTTCGTATTGTCCGCTAAGAGCAAACACACACGCTTGCCCATCATACCCAGGGATAACGTATCGAGAACTCATGTCGTTGTCCCAAAACGGCAGCACTAAAACAGGCAATGACTTTTCAACACCCCACAAAGTCTTGCTGTTCACATCGTCCACTATTCGAATATGGTCTCGAGTCAGATTCGTGTAGCCCAGTGAGTGGCAAACCGTGAATATGTGCTCCAATGTGCTGTTGATATGGCTGCAAGTTTTTGAATACGCTTGCCTCGCTGATGAGTCGAGGACCATGCCTGATCGATGCACGACTCGGTAGCCGTTGATGGCGCTGTCTGTTGTGTCTTCGATATTTGCTCCTGCGCCAGAGAGCGCGTTGTTCACTGTAATGGCTTCGAATCGTCTGCCTCGCTGGATGCACACGATGGATCGGTCGCTGTACGGCTCATCATTGTAGCCTGCAATGGGGTTTGGACCCAATGAAGGTTGCTGGCCATATATACCTGTGCTACTATATTGTGATGTATTCCACACTGCCGCAAGGAGTTGAGACAGCATCAGCACCATTGCGACACAACATTGCAGCCAATTGAAAGCAGCGACAGCGAGCTGGAGTTTGGTTGGTGGTTGAGTGCAACCTTTGCGCGCCAGTATTTCTTCTGGTATCACTTTGTGGGGACTCGCAAGTGATGTCAATGTTAAGGCGTTGTCTGAGAGTCTTGCCATTCTCAACAATGACCATGTTGCTGCCTTGGACCGCAACCAACCGTTGTTAATCTATATTGGTACAGTTGTATTTGCTCTATTTTGAGAGAGTAATCAGGTGCCATTTGTGTGAAAACCCTGGATCTAAGGTTTGAAAGGAGCTGAACGAGTAAGTGTTATTCGCTGTGCGACGAGCCTTCTGGTTGTTTGAATGAGGTATGCAGCGCAGAAAATACATGACGAAGGTTCAATCCTCTGAATAACAGCATAGGTTTTCTGGTAATGATGGCTGCATTGTGATCCCATACAGGAGAGTCCCTGAAGGAGCTTTTTTACGGCCATGGAGCCTAGTCGATGAATGTACTCGATGTGATCATGGTGTTTGCATTGAGCGATGAAACTCCGTAAAGGGAATTCAAGTGAGTGTTCACGAAAAAATCTATGGGGTCCTGACCTCGTGTGGTGCGATGTTGATGCACGCTCACTTCTTTTGGCGATGGCATCGCGAATTGGCTTACTCCCAGCAGTATCATTGAATAGGACGCACGTCAATATCCCACCAATTGGCACAAAGCGATGAAAAATCAGTCATACTCACAAGCTTCGCATACAAACTGATCCGAACGTTATGGCAACATTGACGAGCGCCATATTCATGAAGCTCGAACACAGTAATTCGCCGATCTCTCCACTGGATCACCGTACGTTAATGGTGGGGTCATCATAAGCACGAACTAATCTTGTCAAGAGATCAGGTACTGGCTGCCCACCACAACGTACCCCAGTCGAACGAGCTCGTATGGATTTAAAACTTTCACTGGTGAGTCACATTTCCCGGTGCAGTATTCGTACAGGCCGGAGCTTCCCATTCCACCCACACTGCAGACGCGAATGGATAGAACCTTTTCGATCTCACAAGATTGGTGATTTCGTGAGTTCTTTTGGGTTGAAGACATATTCTTCGAGAGAAAAAGCGAGAGTGCATTTGAAAATAGCAACGCCAGTTTGAGTGTGAATAGAATCTTGACATTTCCGTTCAGTCGAAGTGCAATATCGGTTGTGATATAATCGTAAAGCCTCACGGAGTCAAATTCACTGGACGAAACAACAGCGCTGATTCGGCCGTCGAAAACATACCAGAGAGTTTTGATCAAGATATACAGAAACGCATGCAGAGAATGAGCGCCGTGATTGTCAAAGATGTAACCGAGCTGTTCATCCTCCGACGAAAAATTCTTGACAAATTGTTTGTCACGCGGGTGAAAATCAATATCGTCTCCACAATTGCTAGATATTTCATCACAAACCATGAATTTTCTAATGCGAGTTCGTCTTCTTCGAATGTACATGTGCAGCCAACAGTGGAAAAAGCTGGTAAAGTTAGAGAGTGACGCGGCAGCAACGTGATTGGTAGCAAATTAAAGCTGCGAGATCCTGACAAACACCCAATGTCAGCATTGTACCAGTTTGCCACACCCTTGTATTAGCCACACTGAAGAGTAATCATGGTCACCATCCAGATAACCAAAAGAAATACCACAGATATATCGGAGACAAATGCGGCGACATCATATCCGCAGCGCACACTATGGCATAACCGCTGTACATAACGTAATACAGACTGAATCGCGATCTGGTTTTTCCCATCCCCAAACAAACGTATTCTCGAAACTACCTCCCTATGAGCTTTTGATCGTCAGCGGGATGCAGCACATGCCTGTTTTGCAGGCAAGTTCACGCTGA